>OY101450.1:108366652-108612594 GCA_956483635.1 Panzeria rudis | reverse complement strand
AATTTTTGGCATTTTTAAACTATTTTCATATACAAAATCAATCTTAGCTGCATTTGGACTTAACTGCACAAAATATTTGTTTTCTGTGATTATCCTTCAAAATCCTTTTTTATGTGCACTTTGTATACCTGCACACTTAACATATTTTTGGCAGTTTTAAGTTATTTTCATATAAAATATCAAAGATAGCTGCACACGCTATATAATTGTGTTTACCTGCACATTAAGGCAGATAAGTATATTTAGTTTAGCAGCATTTTTGACGTATTTGCACAAAAAATCGTGAAAAGTTGTTTGTGCAGCTAAATCAAAATTACTGTAGTAAGTCAGTAGTACTGGTGACAATGTCAGTAGTGAGTCAGTACTGTATAACTATTGACATTTCCTACAGGGTATTTCATCAATATCATTTGTACACTGAACCAAAAAAGCACTTTTAAAATAAAAATGTTGCGTTTTTGTTTTAAAAATGCAGCATTTTAAAAAATGATTCTTAAACCAAGAATGTTTCTTTTAATATTAAGATTTAACATTCTTATTTATATAATTCGGATCTTTAAAACAAAAAATGTGCGTTTTTGTTTGAAAAACATACATTTTTTACTAAACATTTTGAAAACAAAAATGTTTCCTTATTATATTAAGGTTAAATACTTTTATTACTACGATGCAGCGTATTTGAATCCAAAACAAAAGTGCTTTCCTATTATATTAAAATTTAAAGTTTATATTACTGCAACGCATCGTTTTTAAAACAAAATTTTTCATTTTTATTTTTTAAAAGAAATTTATTTTGCTAAACATTTTATAAACAAAAATTTTCGTTTACTGTATTAAAGGTTAACATTTTTATTACTACAATGCAGAGCAGTTAAATCAAAAACTTTTATTTTTTAAACCACAGTTTTTGCAAAACATTTTAAAAACAACTTTGATTCGTTATTATATTAAAAGTCTTGATTTTTATTGCTACAATGCGGCGTGTTTAAATCAAAAGTTTTCATTTTTGTTTTGAAAACGTTATCACGTATAATACTTCCGCTATTTTCTTACAAATGTCACTATTCTGCATTTTTTGATTGTATGGTATATGGTATGTATAAAGCAATATATAAACAAAATTCTCCATTCTTAATTTAAGAATGTTCATTCTTGATTTTAAAACGCTTAAAAATTTATGTTTTCCTAACTTAGTGTCCACACCTGATGAATTTTCATCATAACACCTAATAAAACGTCGGCAGAGAAATTGTAAATTTTTCATTCATATCAATACATAGGGGTAGACGTTGCTGAATTTATATCATGATGAATCATATTTTCTTCTTCGTCGTACAGCTAAGATCGTATATTTAGACCTTTATATGGATAACAATAAGATTTATTAAATAATTATCACAAAATTTATGTTTTTTTCTTATTCTTATAAAGAAAATAAACGATAAAGTAAAAACAACAAATAAAATGACGTTTCATATCATAATATATTCATCTGATGATTATATCATAACGCTGATATAACATTAATAAATTGAGTCTATACCTGATGAATTTTCATCATGATATCAATTTGACATTCATCATGATATAAATTCATCAGGTGTGGACACTATGTAAGAACCTCATGTACCTACACATGTATGCACCCAGCAAACAATTTTTGCCGATTTCGGTCCGAATTCGTATCCGATGTCGGTCAGAAAACGTACCGAAAATCATATGAGTGGTTGACAAGAAACCGGATCTCTTTGTCTGAGGAAATTCTAAAAACTATGCCGAAAGTCCCAACAGAATTCTGTACGAATTCCGACGAATTTGCTAGGGAAATTCTAAAGGAATTTTCGACATGTCTTATAAATGTCAGGAAAATGTCTGACAAAACATCAGAAAATTTTCAGATTTATCTGATATTTTTTATGTCCTGGCATATTAATATCAGAGAAAAGTGGAAGCTAAAATTAGAAATTTATCAGAAATGTCGTTTAAAATTCTCCATGCATTGTTGTGCTGCTTATGACAGCTCATCAGAAAACATTTACCCATATTTTATAAGTTTAAGAACTCAAATATTTGTGCGTATAAACTCAAGAGATAAATGAGAATTGTAGCGAAAACTAAAATCAGACAATGTGCAAAAGTGACTGCTAAAAGTCGTAAGACGTAGATCAGAAAATGTGCAGACTACACTGTTAAATGCCTTAAAGGAAATTAAATTGCCTTAGGATAATGTGCAGACTATTCTGATATTAATCGGATAATATTTCAGACAATGTGCAGAAACGTCGTACCAGAAAACTGCCTACTGCTCCGCCAAATGTCTGAGGGATTTTAGACAACTCGGCTGATTGTCTGGTAAAGTTTTAGATTTTTTCAGATATTAGACATGTCGGCCACAATTGTTTCCTGGGTATGTAAGTAGATGCATATGTGTGTACATATGTATGTATGTATGTTTCTGGTTGAATGTTCCTTGGAAATACACAATATAATTTTTGCTTTTAAGCTTTTGTACCGCGTAATATGATGGATAAGTACTCATATACACATTGGTGTTTTATATGTACCCAGCCAAACATTTGTACATATATGTATACTATCTATTTATCTTTTTGATAGAGTGAGTACAAGCTCATACATATTTACATCCATACACACATGCATATGGATATACATATGGATGTTATGTATGGGAATGATTTACTCTCTAAAATATTTATCCATACATACATATGTATGTACTTGTTCGGCAACTAATACTTCAAGAGTACCAAATATGAGACTTGTATCATTATCTGGTATATTCTACCATGAATATAATGGATAACATTAGTATCTACTCGCTGTTCGTTGAATACACAGTATTTGGAGAAAAGTAACGGCTACACAAAATTAATACTCTATTTATAGTAGTTGTATTTTATTTTTACATACATACGTGCACGTGTGTGTATATACCTAACTGTGTTAATTTTTTTTGTGTATACTTGTTTTGCAAACGATAAATCAATAGTTTACAAACAAATAAAATCCGGAATACCTACTATTTTCAAGAATAATGGAAACAAACGAAATAATTATATCCCAGCAAACAATAAGTGGTGGAGTTAAAAATGAAAAGGTGTTTTTTATCATGATCTCTTCAATACAAAGCTGTAGTTTTTAATGGGATTCTACGGCGCCGCCAAATGATGATAGTTCCTTATAGAACTCAACGAAATAAGACGAAAAGTTTTAGTAAAATGTTTCGATATCTCGCTTCGTTTTTTTATAATTTTTTCTTAATTTTGATAGTTTTTATAGAACTCAATAAATTAAAACGAAAAGTGCTAGTAAAATGTTTTCATATCTCCTCTCTTTTTCGAGATATCGCTTTTTCGGCTTAAATATAGTTTAGCCAAGCTCGTCCAAATGATAGAAAAAATAGCCTAGGTAATAGAAAATTGAAAAATAAGGAGAAAATATTAAAAAAAAATTGGAGCCGACCCATACTTTCCGAGTTATAGCCCTCTGTAGTTTTGATATAAAACTGTGATTGTGCACTACATTTCTGAATATAGCGGATCAAAAGTTATGCAGAAAATCTTTATTAATCAGCGCCGTTTTAGGCAGAAAATCATTCTTCAGCGAAGCCGCTATTCGACACACCAAGAGGAGAAAGCCAGTATGCCCAGCTAGGCAGAAAAACATTCTTCAGCAAAGCCGCTATTTGACATGCCCAGAGGAGAAAACTACTAAGCCCGGCCAAAGGCCGACTAGACAAAAAAGCATTCGTCAGTGAAGCCGTTATTCGACATACCCTGCGGAAAAAACCATTAAGCCCTGCCGAAGGCTGGCTAGGCAGAGAAACATTCTGCAGCAAGGCCGTTATTCGACATACGAAGAGGAAAAAACCATTAAGCCCTGCCGAAGGCTTGCTAGGCAGAAAAGCATTCTCCATCGAAGCCGCTATTCAACATACCAAGAGGAAAAAATCATCAAGTCCGACCAAAGGCCGATATCTCGAAGACGAAGCGTGATATCCAAAAATGTCCAATGGGATTTTCGATTTAGTTTGTCAAGTTATATAAAAAACCATCAAAATTAAAAAAAGTATATACAAAAAAATTATAATTTCAAACGTCGATATCTCGAAAACGAAGCGCGATATAAAAAAATTGTATTAAGACTTTTCATCTTATTTCATCGAGTTCTATAAGGAACCGTCGTCAGATCGAGGCGCCGTCGAAACCGTAGTACTACCGTTTTTTAAATATTGCATTAAGTATCCCGCGAAAAAGGCATGCAAAAGAGAAATCAAAGCGTCATATTGACATAATAGCCTGGTATCTACTAATAAAATATGCAGAAAATAGCTTAGTTATTGAGCGTACTGATGTTACGAATATTCGTATTCGAATCGCCGTTTATTCGCCTCTTTCATGATATTCGTATTCGCCAAATGCAAGCGAATATTTCACGAATATTTTGTGAATACGTTTCAAAATGTAATACATAAAAAATACTGAAAATTAAACAAAAAATATTAATTTTTACTAAAAAAAATTTGTCTAAACGCAAAACAATAATCTTCTTTTAGTAAAGAAAAATGAAACAAAATATATTTCACAACGACATGGTATTTAAAAAGTAAAGTCCTGTTAAATTAATTTATTAATCATGTTAAAGTAATACTCAAAGCTTAGTAGTGGAATGTTGAACTTCAAAAATACAAGTTTTGAAGACTTTTCTCCATCAAGTCTATTGCGCGGTGTGTAAATAAGCTCCGCACCACTAGACATTCGCTCGCTCGGAAAACTCGCCGCTGGTGTCACTAAATATTGCCTGGGTATAGGTAAAAGAAGCTCGTATTTTTCCTTATTTACTTTCCACCAAAAATTTAAAAAAGTGGTATTCAGGAGCTGAGTTAATAGTTTCAAATTCCGCCATCGGAATATCACAATAAAGTTAACTACCTATAGTATTGTGACAGTTTTTCTCAATTTATTGTTATTGACGCAAAGGGTAGATTTTTTTTTCAATTAAATTTGAAATATTAAATGGTACTAACTATTTAGATTGAATATTCGTATTCGAATTCTGCGAATATTGTTTCAGATATTCGTATTCACGGATATTAAAAATTTGCACCCAAATTGATTGCAATTAAATTAATTGCATTCAATGATTAAAAAAAATTATTTCGCTAAAGATTGCAATTTGAAATCAAATAATGAAATCAATCAGTTTGGTTGGAATCACTTTGACTTCAATGCCAATTGATTGTATTTTTTTACAGCTCTGGCAGACAGTACTCAAAATAAAATTCTATTCGGGAATAACACCCATATAAAATAGAGCTTATGAAAAACGATTGATGTCAAATAAGCATTGAGAATTTAGTAAAAAGTTGTTAATAACAAAATTCAGCATTTAGTATTCCAGGCATACAAGTGCAATATGCTGATACGCACAATTATGCCCAAATATGTTTGTACAAATTGGTAAATTTTAAACAAATATTGTTACCAATAGTTTGGATACATCTTTTTTTACGATAAAAATTTTTACCTTTAAGAAATTTATTATTTGACAAATTGTCATAATTTGATTTTATATGAAATTTATTTGCTGGGAGTTTAAGCATTGTCTATGTGCATTTTATTGGTGGTTTGCCAAATCGTCAGTAGACTTCAAACACAATTTTGAACAGTTACAAACACTTTACCTTATGTACAAACTTTCAAAAACCATTTGAGAATTCACAAATATGTAATTGATTTTCAAAAATAAGCATAGTAGGCTTTGTACATAAGATAAAGCCTTTGTAACTGTTCAAAATTGTGTTTGAAGTCTACTGACGATTTGGCAAAGCACCAATGAAATGCATATAGCTCCAGCAAATAAATTTCATTTAAAATAAAAATTATTATATAATTTTTATTTCAAAACCAAAATAAAACTGTTTAACTAACTAAATGTCCAAAAATAATTGAACAAAGCGCCAATTTAGCGCTTTATTTAAAAAAGCGCTATAGAGAAAAAATTCCACTTTTGCTATATCAAAAAGCGCTAAAACTAGCGCCAAAGGCGCTACATTGACAACTCCGCTGAGACAACATATTTTTCTAAAGTAGCATACACATTGGCGAACTTGAGTGACAGTCAAAAATTCATCAGTTTTGAAGGATACTTTTGACTGTCTAGACTATCGATCATGTTCGACACTCAAACCGTCATTCAAGAAAAAAATTTGACATGAAAATACAGAAAATAACAAAAATTTGCTATAATGAATTTTTGTAATTCAATTATTTAATTTCTTATTATTTAACAACTCCTCGTACGATTTCGTCTTAACATCTCACACAGACGACCTTGCATTTCATAAAAATATATGAATTCTTCGAAAATATAAATTTCCGCGTCCAAGTTATGAAGTTTATGCTACAAAAAATAACTCTTGACTGACGCTTTTTGATTCACACTATCAGTCAAAAACCAATATGGCCGTTGACTGCCACTCAACCGCAAAATTTTTTGTGTTCATACTATCGATCAAGACAAAATTTGAGCAAAACTGTCACTCAAGTTTGCCAATGTGTATGGTACTTAATATTTACACTAATATTTACACGAAAAACGTAGAATGGCAACCCACTAAACCTGAGATTCGAAATAAAAGAAGGTTCGCTAAAACGAAGAATTTTCGAAAAAAATTTGTTCGATAAATGCTCGTGAATCTAAAAAACTCGAATGTTGGCAAATGCGAGCTTTTGTGGATAATGTTGCGACAATAAGCTCGATTGCCAAATTTCATAAAATGTGAATGTTCGCAGCATCGAAATATGTCTGGATAAGAAGCGCAATTGCCAAATTTCATAAAATGTGAATGTTCGCAGCATTGAACTATTTTCGATAATTTATCGAATGTGTAATTTACATTGCACACATTAATTGAATAGAAAAAAATTTGCCACGATAGCCTAGTGGATGTGTGCTAATCTGTTAGCCTGGCGGTACCGTGTTCGAATCTGATTGACTTCAGCCTGAGTTACAATTTTAAGTAATTAATTATTCCATTTACATTAAAATAGATAAATTAAAAAAATAAAGATAACAATCTTGAAAAATTACTTTTTCCTGCATTTTTGTGGTATCGATATTTCTTCGATATTGGTTCGCTATTGATTTGTCAGCGAAACATCGAAATCGAAAGATTTGCTGCCACAAACTGAGCGACGAGTGGGCTCTAGCAGCTTTTTCTCTTTCCGACTTCGATAGCCGTTCTCGAGTGTTTTGTCGGAGAAATGTGTACGCAACATTCGAATGCGATATTATTTTCAAATGTTTTGGTTTGCTAGGAAGCAGTTTATTTAAATGTGGACGCATGACTTTCAATAATATGCTAATGGTGAAATCATGCGTTTTCACTCGAATCCGTCAATATCGGTACAAAGCATGCTTTAACTCCATCTTTCCATGTCTTTTTTGCTGGGAGCTTTATAAAAAGTTTAAAATTAATATAACATATGTACATACTTATATATGTAAGTATTTTCTTCATATAGGGTCTACAGGTAAAAGCCCTATATCCTCTTGCAATCGTTGATAAACTTAACAGCGGAGAGTTTAGTATATCACCCCCTAAGCTTTGCAGAAGCAGAGTATGGGAAGTGTTTGCCAGAATTATAAATCAAGATGGAATAGAAGTTCCAGATTACGTTTATTGCAAAATGTGTGAAAAAATTTTTGTATTTAAATTGTCAACATCCAATTTAATGAAGCATAAATGCTGTGTAACATACATAAGAAATGCGAATGATACTTCAATAAACGAAGGCGAAAAAAATATGATTCCATTAGACGAAAATTCTGGCGATAAGGTAACAAGACTTCTAACAAAATGGATAATAAAAGACTGCCGACCATGTGATTTAGTACAGAATGAAGACCTGTTAGCTATTTTTCAAGAGATAGCAAGAGTAGGATTGAAATTCGGTAATGAGTTTGAAATTGGAAAATTGATACCGACCGTTCCAGTGCTTATGCAGAATGTCACCGGAATATATGAGCAGTGCTTTCAAAAAGTGAAATGGGAAATGAACTCCATTAAAGATATTGGCTTTGGGTTAACAAGCGATATCTGGCACGAGAATTTATCACAACAAAGTTACATTGCATTAACTATACATTATTTGAAAAATGGGAAATTAATATTTCGTTTGCTGGGATTACAGGCAATCGAAGGTGTAAAAATTTCAAGTAAGTAAAATGCATAAAAATTTTTTATTTATCAAATGAAATAAGACAATGTGATAGATAGGAGCACTGTTGCCAAAAGTGAAGAAAAATTCCTAGCTGTTGTATTCGGAAAAAAAATCGGTTACTATATTCATATAATTACTGAATGGGTGATTGACATACATAGATACATACGTATGTATGTATATCGATATCTCGATTTCGTCCACATGGCATAACATAATATCATTTAGAATATTTAATACAATGGTAGCGACATTAAGTAGAATCAGCGCTAAAGAGCCGTAGGGAAATTTTAAACTTTGACTTCAAATCGTCAATATTGGCGAAAAATTTATCCAGCCAAATTTTCAAATTAATCGGTTGTGTATAAGATGTGTCGTATCGCCAGCCGGATAAAATTTAAGAAAAACCATAAAATTTAATTTTCGTGATCTATATTTTTGAAACATAAATTCTTGAGAATATATATATATATATATATATATATATATATATATATATATATATATATATATATATTATATATATATATATATATATATATATATATATATATATATATATATATATATATATATATATATATATATATATATATATATATATATATATATATATATATATATATATATATATATATATATATATATATATATATATATATATATATATATATATATATATATATATATATATATATATATATATATATATATATATATATATATATATATATATATATATATATATATATATAAAATAAATCTACCAGTTTTGGTCTGATCAGACCAAAGTGGCAGCCCTGCCCGCCCTGCAGACCATCGGTTTCGACATTTTCTGAAGTCAGACTTATCGTAACGAATTCGTTGCGACATTTCGGTACTTTATCTGAAATCAGATTTGTTGTAATGAATTCTTTAAGACATTTCGACAGTTTGTCTGAACAATTTACTTTTGCATAACTTTATTTAATGGGAGTTTGTGCAAACAAAACTTTAAAAAATATAAAATTTTGACTTATAGATACATATGTAAGTAAAAGCCAGTGAAGGGTTTTAAAGAAATATAAGAAATGTAAAAGTTAAAGAAAATTCTTAAAGAAGTCGTTAAGAAATCTCTTATGAAATCGTACCTATGTATAGTTTCGATTTCGTAGCGATATATCGTTACGATTTCCTACCTACGTATCGCTGCAAAGTCATGCCAACCCGTAAAAATCCTAATATTTCAATTCTGAAATCAAAAGATTTTGTAGATCCGTCGGTACGAAATCGGAACATTTGGTTTGGTGGGTTATTTCATGGTGTGTGGGTATAATTTGCTCTCTAAAATATGTACATATGTATTGATAGTACTAAAAATGAGAATTTTTTCATTCTCTGGTACATTCTACCATGAATACAATCTCTAACATTAGTATCTACTCGCTGTTCGTTGAATACATACTATTTGAACAAAAGTAGCGGCTACTTAATATTCTATTTATAGTAATTTTATTTCATTTTAATATCCATACTACAAGTGTGGAAACAAAGCTGTGTTGTTTTTTGTGTGTGCTTATTTTGCAAACGATAAATCAGTAATTTATTGACAAAATAATTCGGGAAGATTTTCAAGCATAATGAATTTAGAGGAGGTAATTACCATTTCATAAAAATTAAACAAGATAAAATCCATATCAGTGATGTTGACTTTTATTTTCTAATTACCGTACGGCCCTAAAAAAATTACCGGTTTTAAGAAGAAATTACCGTACGCAAAGCTTTTTAATTTAAACAATAGCAGTACAAGAATGATGCATAGAATATAGAACGCATACAGCTTTTGAAAACATTCTATTTTTGCGCACAAGGTAGATTAATTTACTAGGTAGTGTTGAAGGCACATATGATTTCTGTCAAAATTTGTAAGTTTGTTTACAAATTTCTAGCAAACTGTATGTGTGTATGCGTGAGAGAAAACAAATGTGAAGAAAATCATACATATTTTTGACAGAAGCAGTAAAGAAACTAAAGTGTGCATGTTTGCTGATGATGCCCTTATTTATATAAGGGGAAGAAATGTAAAAGAATGCGTTCGAATTCTGAATTGTGATCCGCGGTGCGTGGAAGAATATCTTAAGATGAACAAGATGAAACTAAATACAAGAAAAACTAAAACCATGGTAATAAATGGAAGCACAGATGAAAATATACTATGTAATTGAAACAATAGAAAAAGTGGAAGAAATTAAATATCTTGGTTTTATCTTCGACAAGAAGTTGAAGTTTGATTTGCATTTTAATTATATTTGTAAGAAAATTTCCAAAAAAAATTGCTTTTATGAGGCGTATTCGTAACAAAGTGTCTACAATAACATGTATGAGAATTTGTTATAGCATTTAAAAAAGGCGACGTATAACGTACGACGGCTTCTATGCGCCCCGGCCTTAATCCACACTCTAAAACACTTTTGTTGAAAATTAGGTCGATAATAGTAGGCAACACTTTACAGATTATTATCGACCTAAAATTACACTCGCATTATTTTTCAACAAAATGTTTTTACTAAAAAAAGCGATTGGCTGCGTGCAGACTTGAACCGCGACCTCTTGACTCATTGTCTGACGTAACTACCATTCAGCCACACCCGTATTATACATTATGTTACATTTTTCCACTTGGACTAAATATTGTAGTGAAAATACCAAATGAATGATAAATGACTAATAATAATATTTTAAATTCAAATATTTTAAGTCAATGCCTGACCTACTTTTGGTTCAAATACTTAATGCCAACGAACGATACATTTCAGGTATGCACATTTATTTAATACCGTCGTTGGATCGCATTACATTATTGGCGACTATTCATTATGTATTTTCACTTACCCTCAAATTCCTTAGTTTTAAGTATTACCATAATTATAAATATATATTACATGTTAATAAAGAATAAACTGGAGCAGTCATAACACGACATACCACCGTGTTACTTATTTAAAAATGAACACCGCAACTTAACATGGCGACCGTGAGCAAAAATAAATCGGACCGTGAAGAAATAAAAGTGCAATTTAATTAAAAAAAATTAAAATGAAATATTAACATTAAAAAACAAATTATATATATAAATTAGCTTTGAGCTGAATCAAAAGTGAATAAAAACTTATGAAAAATTGTTATCTAAGTAAATAATTCGTACGTAAACTGACTTTCTAATTATGTAAAATCCTAAAATCATGGAATTGTAAAAAAAAACTATAAAACCCTAAATAACTAATAGTTAATTGTGACATATAAAAACAAAAATTTTGAATGTTAAACAAATATTATAACTGAATACATAAACATTAAATAAAGTATGACGTGGTGGAAGAAAATTTTTCTAACAATCCCGTTACTGGTTGCGGGTTATGAAGTGGGTAAATCCACGGAAGTCAATAATAATAAAGAAGTAGTAGAAATACTACGTAACAATTTAAAAATGAACATTGAAGAAACTACAACTACAACAAAAAACGAAAACATGAATTACATCCAAATATTGTCGGTAATAACAGTTATCAGCTTAGCCGTTATCTACGTAATAAAGATGATACTTAGAGCCGTAAATAGAAATAGAAACGCTGCCTGACCCCATCAACAGATATAAGAAGACAATAATCAAATATAAGAAGAGACAAACAAAGACGATTTTTAAAGCTGTAAATGGAAATAGTAACGCTGCCGCACACCAATAACAGATATAAGAGGAGCCACTATTCAGAAGAGAAAATGTAAGCCTAGAAATTAAGTTTTTTATATTTTTAAGTTTAAAATTCATAATGCAATGGGAACATATTTTAGAAAATTTAGAACCTTTACAAAATAAATTCAAACAATCTTATAAATGTATAAATAAAAATAGGCCAATAAAGCCAGAAACATTAGAAAAACATATTAAAATTTTATTAGAAACCTTTAATACTATTAGGGTAACACTACACAGGCACTATGATAGGTGCAGTACACTTCACAAAGAGGAAGCCAATAAAATCTTCTATACATTAAGGGATAAATTGATAAAAGTCTTTCATCAACATAATATTAATATTGAAGTCCCACTAACATTAACCTGTGAGATAGATAGGGAAATCACTGAGCCGGACGAAAGCGATAGGGAAGATTTACAAACGGAAGCAGACGAGGAAATAAAAACAATCATCATGCCACGAACAGAAGATGATGTCATTGATAAATCTACAAAAATTGTGCCTGCATTTGATGGTAATGTAAATGAACTACAAAGTTTCCTTGATGCATTAACATTGATCGATAGAATAAAGGAAACACATGAAGCGGTTGCAATAGACGTAATAACAACTAAATTGAAGGGACGTGTAAGAAATATAATAACAAATGAAAATACTATTCAAGCTATTAAGGCTAAACTACAATCTTCTGTACAAGGAGAATCATCCGAAGTACTGTGTTCAAAACTAATGAACATAAAACAACAATCAAAATCGGCTACAACATATGCAGAAGAGATACAGGGAATTACAGAAAAACTAGGTGGATCCTATATACGAGAAGGTTATCCTCAAGATATTGCTGAGAAATTAATAAAGCAAAATGCAGCCAAAGCCATTTCTCGAAACGTCACAAGTGATGAGGTAAAACTCATCATTAAAACAGGAAACTTTATTTCTCTGAATGAAGTCGTTTCCAAATTCATAGAAGCTAGCACTGAGACATCCATCTCAAATTCTTCGGTATTCTACTGTAAGCGTCGTGGTTCTGGTTATCAGAACTACAGGAATGGTGGATTCAATAACCATGGACGTGGCCAAGACTGGCGTCGAAATAACAATTCTAGAAATTATAACAACAATTCAAGAAATTATAATGATAATAACCGTTACAATGGGCAACGAGGAGGCCATAGCAATAATTATAGAAATCAATCTAACCGACAACAAAGCAGAGAACGGGTAAGATTGACACAGGAGGTCTCGGAAAACGGGATTTCCCCCCAAAATGCGGGGATCAGCTCCAAAATTAGATGAGCACAAAACAAATATTAAATCAATATTCCACTTAAATCTCAATTTAAGTAGTTTTATTGAAATTCAAATATCAACTCATAATAATTTAAGTTCATTCCTTGTGTACACCGGAGCTCCACGAATAATATTTAATTTGAAAGGTTTTTTCTTTAATAAAATAACTACAAAATCGATGTAATTTTAGACAAGGAGAAATTTTCAACACAGTTTTAGACAATATATGATCGTAAATTTGAAGTAATGTTTTAGAGTGCACATAGCATACATACATTTTAAGTAACTTGCAATGACTATCAGTCAACCAAGGGCTAATATTGAACGCACTGATATTTGTATATAAAATAAAAAATTGAATGCTGGCCAGTTATTTGCAAAATCAGTTGGTATATGTTGCGGACGTCCAACCATATTATCTGCGTAATAACAATAATTTCAGATTAAACCTTAGTACAACAAATTTCTATCAGAATCTTTTATTTTATAATGGTCTTAAACTTTTTAACTCAATTCCGCTAGAACCAAAAATGTAAAATAATTTTAATTTGTGTAAGCGCAAAATTATAGCATACGTTAGAAAATTTTTCTAAATTCATATACAAATTGTAAAAAATTATAATTGTAAACTTAATTGTTTTTAAATAGCAAATTTTGCTAAATAAATAAATAATACTAATACTAAAGAAACGACAATGTTGTTTTTGTATTGTTATAAAGGGTGGGCAAATTTGAGGTTAGGAAGTAAATAGGCTGTCAAATGATGAAATGTCAAGAACTGAGCTTGTCATCCTTGGGCATTTATTTAGTGAAGACTTGGGAAATTTTAACCATGGCACGCTATATTCTTGAACAACAAATGTTAATTGTGAAAATTGACTGTCAAAATGGTGAAAATTTTACTGTATCATTTCGAATGAGCCTGTATCATATCGACGTTCGCAACAATTGCATATCACCAGAGGCACTTTGGGCAACATTTTGCATAAAGATCTTCATCTTTACGCTTATGAAGTTCAATTCGTCCAAGAACTAAAGGAGTCTGATTACGAGGAAAAGCTGCTCGAATTTAACGAAGTGATAGAGTAGAAATTTCACCATTTTGATAGTAAACTTTCATAATTAAAATTCGTTGTTCAATAGTGTAGCGTTCCATGGTTAAAATTCCCCAAGTTTTCTCTAAATAAATGCCAAAGAATGACAGCTCAATTCTGTTGGAATGAACGATAAATTTAATAAGTCACTGTGTTTCTCCTGTACTTTATTGTACTTGTTTTAATATTCTGATGTTTATGCAAACTATGCTTTTTCATTGGTTTTGTTAACTTACATGTGAAAGCTCTATGAGTCTAATAAACTAATTCAAACTAACAGGGCAGGAAATGTCACGTGTTCCTTATATGCAGGCAATCGGCTGTTTGTTATTTGCAGCCCGAATTTCCCGACCCGACATTTGTTACGCAGTGCATTTCCTAAGTCGATTTGGAAGCAATCCTGGTAAAGCACACTGGGAAGCAGTTAAACGCGTAATGAGATACTTGAAAGGCACATTCAACAAAGGTATTGTTTATAGAAAGCAACCCAACTCAGAAATAATAGGTTTCTGCGATGCTGACTGGGCCGGAAATATTGACGACCGACAATCCACAACTGGGTACGTTTTTGTATATCAATTTCCTGGTCTACAAGAAAACAAAAAACTGTATCACTGTCATCGACAGAAGCCGAGTTCCAGTCATTAACTGCTGCTATTCAAGAATCTGCTTGGCTTAAACGCTTAGAAGTTGAACTTAATCCTAAAAGCTGTAAAAGTATGTTGTTATACTGCGACAACAAGGGTGCCTTACAAGTCGCCCTTAATAATAATTTCTCGTCTAGAACAAAACATGTGGATATCAAATCAAAATTTATTCGCCAGAAGATCGATGCAAAGGAAATCATTTTGAAATACCTGTGTACAAATGAGATGATTGCAGACATATTTACTAAGGCTGTTACTTCTCAAAAACTTGATTATTTGGGAACTAAATTTGGTTTTTTCTAAAACTTTAATTATTTGAATTGAAATGTTTATATATTTTTTATAATTGTAAAGGGTACATGAGAAAGGATTTGATTTTGTGAATTTGTCATTCAGGGAGAGTGTTGGAATGAACGATAAATTTAATAAGTCACTGTGTTTCTCCTGTACTTTATTGTACTTGTTTTAATATTTTGATGTTTATGCAAACTATGCTTTTTCATTGGTTTTGTTAACTTACATGTGAAAGCTCTATGAGTCTAATAAACTAATTCAAACTAACAAATTCTTGACATTTCATCATTTGACAGCCTATTGAATGCCTAACCTCAAATTTGCCCACCCTTTACTTGTTTTATGCTTGCCACAACCTTGTAATAAATGTATCTTGTCTGCGCATCTACGTCATATCAGCAGATAAGCACAAACACCATCACACAAACACGTGTATTTGGTATGAGACAATTTTGTTTACATTTCGATTTCAACGTCATTTTGACATCACATCAGCACACAAAAATTAACGGACATGCGCAATCTAAAAATTTAAATGGCAATTTTGTTCATATCAAACCTAAATAGTTGTTTATGAATACGGCTGTTAAACCATAACAAATAGCTATACAATATATTTAGTGAATTCAAAATATATTGATTTAATACGCTTAAAGTATATATGAAAAACATTCAAGTACATATGTATATATTTGAACGCCCGAGCTAATTTTATTGAAAGTTTCATGAACTCTAAAAACATTTTTAATGACTGAAAGTCCTTAAAAACATGTTTTACACATTCAAATATTGAAATTTACCGAGTCGTGCTCAGATGTACAAGTTTATTGGGCTTTAAATTTCAAAACTATTCTGTTAGCTCAAACATTCGCTTTACAAAAATAGCGCTATTTTCGAAACTTTCGCGGGACAAATAAATTAATATTAAAATATACATTTTCTTCACGAAATATTGTACTAAAAATTATTTTAAATGTAAACAGAAGTATACACATATGTATATAAATACATGCACAACATTTGATTTTACTCACAATTAAGTGAATTGATAATAATTCTTGAAAAAAAACCGACTACAAAATAGGCGTGGCACTGCCCCCATATTTTATCATCATGTACTTTTACGAGAACTAATTGTGTGTACGAAGTCTCATAAGAATCGGATAAGTAGAGGTAATTAAAATGATTATTTACTTTTCGTGGGCGTGGCACTGCCCACTTTTCTAAGCACGATGTTCTATTGTAACGATAACTAAATGTGTATGCAAAGTTTCATAATAATCGGTTAAGTGAAAGTAGTTAAAATGCTTATTTACTTTTCATGGGCGTGGCACTGCCCACTTTTCTAAACAATGCTGTATTGTAGCGATAACTAAAGTTGTATGCAAAGTTTCATAAGAATCGGTTTAGTATAAGTTGTTGAAAAATAATATTTACTTTGCATGGGCGTGGCACACCCCACTTTTTTTATCCTGATATAGTATTTAAACAGAAGTTTAATGTGAGTATAAAGTTTCATAAGAATCGGTTGAGTAGAAGTAGTTGAAAACTAATGTATATTTACTTTGTATGGGCGTAACCCCGCCCATTTTTCAACGTGACCAATTTCGAAGTACATCTTTTTGAATAGAAAAAAAAAATCCGACATCGGTTCATAAATGGCGGAGTTTTGAGGGAACATACATAAAAAAACACGAATTGATAACCTTTGTCCCTTATTTGCAGTCGGTTAAAAAGCAATATTTTTATACATTAGTAAAATTTCAGTTTGTGTGTTTGTTTGTATAATATGTGATGTATGGAAATCGGAATTTTTATCAGTTGAATATTTTTGAAATTACCGTATTTTTTATTAACTTTTTACCTTTTGCGGTCCAAAATTACTGTAAAAAACAGTAATTACTATACGGTTAACATCACTGATCCATATGTACATAGGCATTTTCTCTATATATGTATATAAATTTTCCAGCTAAAAGCTTTAAATCCTCTTGAAATCGGTGATAGAATTACTAGCGGAGATTTTAGTCTCGTTGAATCTAAGACTGGCAGAAGCCGAATATGGAAAGTGTTCGCCCGAATTATAAATCGAAATGGAATAGAGGTCCCAAATTACGTTTATTGCAGAACGTGTGGAAAAGTTTTTGTACACAAACTGACAACATCCAATTTAGTAAAGCATAAATGCTATGCAAAGCTATACATCAGCGATGAGAATAATAGTTCAATAAACGAAGGCGAAAAAACAATAAATGAAATTGACGAAAGTCCAGTGGAAAAGGTAACAAATCTACTGACAAAATGGATAATAAAAGATTGCCGACCATATGATTTAGTACAGAATGAAGGTCTGGTAGCTCTTTTTCAAGAGGTAGCAAGGATAGGATCGAAATTTGGTGATGATATTGAAATTGGAGAATTGCTGCCGAGCGCTCCATTGATTGGGCAGAATGTGTGCGGAATTTATGAGCGGTGTTTTCAAAGAGTAAAATCTGAAATAAATGCAATTAAAGCAAATGGCTTTGGCTTAACAAGCGATATCTGGAGTGATAATTTGTCAAAACAGAGCTACATTGTATTAACTATACATTATTTGAAAAATGAGCAATTAAAATATCGTTTACTTGGATTACAGATAATCAAAGGTGTAAAAAGTTCAAGTAAGTAAAAAGGCATTAAAATTCTATTCAAAAAATATTGTAGCACCAGTTTCGTATTCAATTTTTTTTGCTACATTCTCATACTTACATAATTATATGGCTCTAAATAGCCATATCGTCATATAAAATGCAAAAGGGCCTATCATCATTGTAATAACTCACCATATAAAGGAAACACAAAACTTAAAGAACAAATAATTTTATTGAACTATTTTTAAGTATTTTAAATAATGCTTTTTATTTATTTATTTATAACGTCTTCTCACCAATAGAGTTGTCAGATAACTATAACTAACTATATATCAATCAGCGTTGCCAGATCTGCACAATAATTTTTAAACAAATTTCAGGAGAGATAAAACTTATTAAAAACCAAATAATTATGATTACAAAAGACTTTTTTCAGGATAGTATTATTAATTCAGACATTTCCCAGAAAAAAAAAACAGATTTTATAACCAGAATAGTTTGCTTTTTATTAAGTTTCTTTATATCTCCTGAAAAAAATTTCAAAATGTTGTTAAGACATTTTGCATTTTATATGACGATATACATATATCTATGCATGTTTTCGTCTTAACCATATCTCAAGGTAGATCTCGAACACACCGACCACACGAGCAATTGTATATGCTTTAATACAAGCAATAACGCCGGCAGAACCGCGCCGTCAATTGCCAATGTTCTTGCTTGTATTTCTTGGTAGCGAACACGTACAAATTTTAAAACATTATATTGACAATTTTGCTGATGAAGGTTGTGCGTTATTTACACTGTATTCTTTTATGTATGTAATTTATAATTATATAAATAATAATTTTTTACATTTTACAGCGATGTTCTTTTCAAAATTAGCTTTATTGTTAATTTTGTTCACTTTTCACAAAAACAAACTTAAATAGCAATTCAATTTGACAGCTTGTGTTAAAAGATTATTGCTCAGCAATGTATTTTAACATTTGTTGCTGAATATTTATTTTAGCACATATTCATACGGTCCACACGCAAATATCTTGTGTCGGCAATCGAACTTGACGGTTGCCATGGCAATAATTGCCAAACTTATTGCTCGTGTGGTCGGGGTGTAAGGTATAGTCATCGGCGAATTGATACAACAAAGCAACTCTTTTGTGGAAGCAATTGTCAAAACAAATTCACATATAAATTTTTTCAATTTATCTAAATAATAAATTTATAAACAAAGTTTGTCAGTTGTGCTAATAACGCCAGCTGTCATCAATTCGCCTTTCCATATCTTGACTAAACAATTGACAGCAGTTGAAAATGTTCCGGTATTCCGGCAATATGGTTATAAAAAATAATTCAAGAAATGTATTGAAAAAAATTTACCGATTTTTGCAATAAAGTTTAATTATTTTTGTAAATATAATTCTTGCAAAAATGGGCGTGTCACCGCCTCCATATTATATTTCCATGTACTTTTACGAGAACTAATAGTGTGTGCGAAGTCTCATAAGAATCGGATAAGTAGAAGTAGTTAAAATTAATATTTACTTTTCATGGGCGTAGCACTTCCCACTTTTCTAACCATAATGTTGTATTGTAACGCTAACGATGTGTACGTAAAGTTTCATAAGAATCGGCTAAATAGAAGCAGTTAAAATGCTTGTTGAAAATCACACAAAAAGTGGCAAAATAATCAGTCGTCCATATTCTTGGATCATTACTAATGAAGTATTACGAAAATTGGCAAAAACTTCCTAACTTTCCCGCCCCACCCCATTGTATCCGCGGCTTCATCCGAGTAGTCGTAAAACTACTCTATGTCACTATTCGATGGAGCGCATTCACTAAACAGGCTTTTTTGTAGGCCTTCCAAGACCTGAATTTAAGATTCAAAACTAATTATTTTCTGCCTTCTAACGATAGGCCTTCTATAAGGCCTCTACACTGGTTTCTGTTGGAGGGAGTATTATGTTTTTAGATTTTACGTTTTCTTTAGAAATAACAAACATTCTCGTATTCTTTTTTCGCAAATAATTTTATATAAGACTTTGTTGCTATTACGTCATTTATGTTGCAGCTATTACATCATGTTGAATTCGTTCCTAATAAAAACACCAAATTTAGCCTCTCTCATATCGTCCCTACCACGGCAAACTATCCAATATGCAAATTGGAGCTTTTAAAAAGAGCTTAAAATCCCGTCAATTGTGAAGTCAAAATCAGTATATTCTTAAATGTGGAATTTTAAAAATATTTCTGAATGAGTTTTCAATATTCTACGAGAAATTCAACATTTTCCAACGAAGCGTATCGTACCCACTGGAGAAACATTTAACGAATTTAAAAAAAGAATATTGCATATTGGATAGTTTGACATGGTAGGGACGATATGTATAAAAAATTACTTTGGATGAAAAGAAGGAGTTCGAAATAAAAAATCACGATAATGCAAAATATAGAAGCCGCTATAAAAATACCCAGATAGAAAAAATCTACCTCCATTTAATTTTCAACGGACCTTTCCAAACCAGGCCTTCTATCAGGCGTGCCACGTATGATCTGCAAACAGGCCTGCTAAAGAATGCCTGCAATTAGGCCTGCTGAGTAATGGGTCGAGGAAGGCCTTGGTCCGCAATGACATCGCGTGTAGAAAAGATATGAATATGCAATGGGAGTGGAAGTACTATGGACCAGGGATGGCAAAGTTGGTACAATTGTACCATTTTTGGTACAATTCGGATTTTAAAAGTACAATGGTACACCAATGGCTTATTTAGTACAATTAATAATTTTTCTATTTTTTTAGTTCATTAATTGTGATAAAATATTTTATCCTTTTCTTCCGTTCGTACATATGCCACTTTTATCGAAATTAAATATAAATTTTGCGAAGTATTGAAAACGAAGTTTGACTTAAAAGTGGTCAAATAAGGTTAACTCACAAAATGTCTATAATTTCAAGCTATTACTGATCATGATACATATTAGTGTCTGGGAAAAGCAAACTTTTATAAATTTATTTGCATTACAGTAAAGGTAAATTTATAGGAACTTTATTAAAACTATGTATGTCGTTCTACCTTCCAATATCTAATATGTGAGCTATTTTAGACTAGAAATTGCAATACCTAAATCCGACCTAAGCACAGTTTCCCTCTTACCACATACTATATATGTACAGAAGAGTGATGTATATTCTGTACTTACAAAAATGTTTCTGGTTTCAAAAATCTGTTTTGGTACAATTATGCGCAAAAAAGTACAATTTTAGAGAACGATAAGTACGATTTTAAAATCTCATTTGCCATCCCTGCTATAGACTGCTAAATAAGGCCTTATAGAAAGCCTCTTTACTTCTTCTATTTATCGCTGGGTAGGTTGATAAACACAATACCATTCTTTGCGTCGCGCAGTCGGGTAAAAAAGAGACTTTTTCGTTCTCTGGTACATTTTACCATGAATACAATCGCTAACATTAGTATCTACTCGCTATTCGTTGAATACACACTATTTGAATAAAAGAAGCGGCTGCCTGATACTCTGTCTGTACCAGTTGTTTTATTTCATTTTAACATCCATACATGCAAGTGTGTGAACAAAGCTGTGTTGTTTTTTTTTTTGTGGGCTTGTTTTGTAAACGTTAAATCAGTAATTTACTAAGAAAACAATTCGGATAGATTTTCAGGCGTAATGAATTTAGAGGAGGTAATTATAATTTCATAAAAAGATTATTAAAAAATAATCCATATGTACATGGGTATTTTCTCTATATAAATTCTCCAGCTAAAAGCCTTAAATCATTTTGAAATCGGTGATAGAATTACTAGCGGAGAATTTAGTATCGCAGAATCTAAGACTGGCAGAAGCAGAATATGGAAAGTATTCTCCCGAATTATAAATCGAAAAGGCATAGAGGTTCCAGATTACGTTTATTGCAAAACGTGTGAAAGAGTTTTTGTATACAAATTGACAACATCGAATTTATTAAAGCATAAATGCTATGCAAAGCTATACATCAGCGATGAGAATAATAGTTCAATAAACGAAGGCGAAAAAACAATAATTGAAATTGATGAAAATCCAGTGGATAAGGTAACAAATCTACTAACAAAATGGATAATAAAAGATTGCCGACCATATGATTTAGTACAGAATGAAGGTCTGGTAGCTCTTTTTCAAGAGGTAGCAAGGATAGGATCGAAATTTGGTGATGATATTGAAATTGGAGAATTGCTGCCGAGCGCTCCATTGATTGGGCAGAATGTGTGCGGAATTTATGAGCGGTGTTTTCAAAGAGTAAAATCTGAAATAAATGCAATTAAAGCAAATGGCTTTGGCTTAACAAGCGATATCTGGAGTGATAATTTGTCAAAACAAAGCTACATTGCAGTGACTATACATTATTTGAAAAATAGGCAATTAAAATATCGTTTACTTGGATTACAGACAGTCAAAGGTGTAAAAAGTTCAAGTAAGTAAAAAGGCATTACAGTGCTATTCAAAAAATATTCTAGCACCAGTTTCGTTTTCTAATTCTTTTACTACATTCAGATACATAAGGTCTGTTCAATAACTGAAAGTTGCTACTAATTGTTACTATGTAGTTATTAATGGAAAGTGTTCACGTACTCGAAAAACTATCAACGAGAGATTGAAAAATGAGCATAAAAAGTTGAGAAAAATATATATGTTGCAAATTTTTGCAAATAAAATTCTGTTAAGGGCCATGGTGACTTATCAAAGTGTTTGATCAAACTCAAGGCATATTCATTACAGGTACCACCATAACTTAAACAAATACAACACCAAAAACACATGTATTTTGTTGGTAGAAATACCCCAGAAAAATTTCAAATCCATTATCTGTGAGTCGCACACATTCATAAGCTCTCTCAAATTTACTAACTCATGCCCGTTGTTGATAGAAAAATCCCAGCCGTGTCAAAATCTATTGACTGTGTGACGCACGCATTCTCAAATTTACTAAAACAGGTGTTCTTGTAGTGGTACATGTTCAATCTACCTTGATCAAACTCATATGTATTGGTTGAAGTGAGTTTGACGAAAAATCAAACCCATCAGGGTGACCGTTGACAATTTTTAAAAAGTGGCACAAAAAGGGATTTTTTAGTTTTTTTTTTATCTAAAAAAGAAACAATTTTCAGCACCAACGAATTACGCCGCTTTCTAACGAATTATTTAAACAACACATGCATACATACGTGGTTATACTTGAATCCAAAATAAATATAGTCAGCCAATATAAAAATTTTAAATAATGGACCAATATATCCTATAAATGACAGAGTTCTGAGGGAGCAAACATAAAAAAATAAAAACAAATTCATAGTATTCTCCTTTGTTGGTATCGGTCAAAAATAATTTTTGCTTTTATGTATAAGAAATGTTGCCCTGTCACACACTTTTTAGTGTGAATGTAAAAAATGACCATGGATTTAATTAAAATCTTTCTTAGCTATCCTACAAAGAAAGAATTTTGTAACATGAGTGATTATTTGTAAAAACCAAAGATAAATCGGGAAACGGCTTATTAGTTTCATTATAAATATTCGTCGATCCGCACATATTTCATTTCAAAACTTTATTATTACTTTTGTCTTAGAGGTTTATTTAGTAAAAATAAATCTAACGTTCACTCAAAAATTTGCATGAAAATCACTTTAAAAATATGATTATTTCGAACGTATTTGCTTCGTGAATCCAAATTGATTATTAGGCTAAGGTTCGTAACGTTATATTCAGAAAGAATTGGGCATGATTAATATTCCAAGGAACAAGGGAAAAATTAACATCAACTTAATTTGTCAACGTACACTGCAGAACAGAGTAGCGCCACCTTCGGAAGCCGCTACACTTCCATCGTCAGTGCTCACGTGTATTTGCTTATCACCGCTTGTCAGGTGGCTCTGTTGAATGTGATTTTAATTCTTATTTATACAACTTTTTTGTGAAAATTGAATACGAGAATTAAATCACTCTCAAGCTGATATTAAAGTGCACTTTCCCAGCGTTGCCATCGGTTTATTTTTCTTCATTCCCATTTTTCTGATTTTTGTTCTACTCAAGACAAACTTTTTTGGTTTGATTTTATACTTAAGTATATATGAACATGTAAACATGTGAAAAGCTCAACCCAGTAGCTAATTGTTTATTAGTATGATTATTTCGAACTTATTTGCTTCGTGAATCCAAATTGATTATTAGGCTAAGGTTCGTAACGTTATATTCATGCCCAATTCTTTCTTAATATAACGTTACGAACCTTAGCCTAATAATCAATTTGGATTCACTTTAAAAATAATTAGGAATGCATGCTTTGTATAAAAATGTTTAGCAACACGTTCTTGTTCGTTTTAGTGAATCAGGGTGTTAGTTTCTAATAATTTAAGTGCAATAATGAATATCTATAAACTATTTCAAAATAGTATTTTTTTCATAAGGCTTGTAAATAAATAATGGACTCAAAAACAAATTTTTGTGTTAAGATTGTTTTATAAGAACAGTTTCGTACCGTAAAAAAACTCATACTAAAACAAACAGTATCACTTCATAAAAAAGGGGCAGAAAGGGGCATAATGTTACAAAAGGTGGCAGATTTAGGTAATTTTAAAAAAGGGGCACTAAAAGTGGCAAGGCAGTTGAAAAAGTGACAAATTGCCACTATAGTCGCAAAACGGTCACGCTGAAACCCATTTAGATTTTTTCGTCAAACCATACGTGTGAGTTTTTTTTACTAACACAATGATAAAAAGGTGAGTTTGAAGCACCAATTGATGCGAGTTTGATAAGTTGCCATGCCGCTTTAGGAAAATAAATGAACCAGTGATGCATTTTGAGCAATTTTGTTTTGGGCCAAATTGATTATTTCAAAGGGTCAAAATACCTTCGATAGGGCCAAAAATTGTTTGATTACAAGATTTTTATTTATATAAAAACAAAAATAATATTAATATAGTACATGTGTTTTATATTATTTAGAACAAAAACAAAAATTAACCACAAAAATTTACATTGTTTAAAAGTAGTTTTTGTTAAAGTTATATTAAATTAAAATAATTTTAAAAAATTAAATTTTAGTCCCAAGTTTTTAGTTCAACAACTGTTCCTCAACTGTTTGTAACATTTTTTGTGTTATAAGTTTTAAAATATCATTATCATAACAATTACTAGAATTATATTTCATTAAATCTATGGATTGTATTAAAGATGACGCGGTATTTGCATGAAGACGATTCCTTATATTGGTTTTAATCATATTTTTGGAAAAAAAATTATTTCTACACATGCTGAATAGAAAGAATTCCTGTATAAATTGCTATATAAATGTTCGAATGGCTTAAAGTAGCTAGTTGAATTTTGAGTCAAAATAAATTAGGAAGTGCCACGGGGCCATTAAACATTCAAAAGTGCCGCAAATGCAAAAAAAAGAGAACAAATATTACAAAAGTAAAATAATGGCCCTTATCGTGTTTGGCGATTTTCGCCTTCGACTACGACATTTTTGTAATAGATTAAAGAAAAATGTAGCGTGCTGTCTTTATTCTATTACAAAAGTCGTAGTCGAAGGCAAAAATCGCCAAACACGATAATGGGGAATATTTGGCATGGCAATGCAAAAATAAATCAGCGGCTTCTTCCCTGTATCCGAAAATTATTTAAAATTCATTAAAAGTTACTAATATTAGGAAATGTCGAAATCTCGGAAAAATTCGCAAAAAATGCTAACATCGCGATTTTTTTTCAGTTTTTTTGGCATTCCTTACAAATTTTGCGATTTTTAAAAATTTTAGGGCTTATTTCAATTGTTCGCGCATTTTCGTGATATAAGTGAATTTTTCAGTTTTTTGGCTTTCATTAGAGTTTTGCCGATTTTTAATATATTTCAGACTTATCTATCTTTTCGATATTAGCAAATTTTCGCCATTTTCGGATTTTTCTGAATTTTTGGCATTTTTTGCAATTTCAGCTGTTTTTAAGCAGTGTTAGGGCTTGTTTGCAATTTTTCGCGAATTTTCGCGATAATAGTGAAATTTTCAGTTTTGTTGCTTTACTGATTTTTAATAAATTCAAAATTTTCTATCTTTTCGATATTAGCAAGTTTTTGCGAATTTTCGCTATTATCGCGATAAAAGTGAATTTTTCGCCAGTTCTACCAATTAGACTTTGCTATTTCCTAGATGTTATCCAGTTTTTGCAAATTTTTGCAGCTTTTTCCAAATTTTTTCATTCCTTAAAATTTTAGCGATTTTTTTAAAATAAATTTTAAGTTTTTTTTTAATTATAGAATTTTTTGCGAATTTTCACAACTTTGTAAGCTCTTTTCGAATTTGGCATACATATGTACAAATTGTGCATACGTATGAGATTGTTTTTGATTCTTGGTCTGTTGAAATGGTTCGTTTATGCCAGGCCATTTTGCAGATCTTTTTTCCCCGTTTTCATTTTGTAATTAATTTCGAATCGAAATTTTTAGAATCACTCAAAATCGAACCATGTTTAATTGACAAAATCATCCAGAATTCGAACTATTGTTTATATGTGCTATATTCTTTTCAACGGCCACTTTTTTTCAAAAGAAATATAGTGCGAGTGATTTTACATAATGATAATGCTTAGAGAAATTCTTAGCATTAGTTAATGTTTTAAATGAAATTTATTTGCTGGTGTTTAAGCATTGTCTATATGCAACATTTCATTGGTGCTTTACCAAATCGTCAGTAGACTTCAAACACAATTTTGATCAACTGTCTACTGACGACTTGGTAAAGCACCAATGAAATGTTGCATATAGACAATGCTTAAACACCAGCAAATAAATTTCGTTTAAAATAAAATTATGACAATATGTCGAATAATAAATTTCTTATTAGTTAATGATAATGATTTTGTTTTTCAAATATTTAGTAATGAAATCTTTTCAATAAAAAGCACTATAATTGTTTAACATAATGGTATGTAATGCCAAAAATTTAAATAGCATTACATACTTATTAATCAATGGTATTTAAATCGACAATTAATTAGGCAGTTTAATGAGCTACTCTCATAATAAATACACAATAAATAGCATCAATAGGTTTTCATCGATATGGTCAAACTAGGTTGCTATTCTGAAGCAGCGCAAGCATAGCTGCCAGAAATGAAGACTTTACGATATGACACATATACGATATGACATACTGTGTTGTCATCTCGTAGGTTTTTTACGATATGCCAACATTGTCAAAGCCATACACCGTGCATGGTTTTCTCAGTGTTGTCATATTGTAAAAAACCTATGATATTACAACACAGTATGTCATATCGTTTTTTGTGATATCGTAAAAAATCGTCATTTCTGGCAGCTATGAGCGCAAGCAGTAGTGCATTTAATAACGTAGGAAATGTAAAACAACGTAAGAACGTAGGAAATGTAGCTAACTCAATTTTGGGATTCGGATCCAGGGATGGCAAAGTTGGTACAATTGTACCATTTTTGGTACAATTTGGATCTTAAAAGTACAATGCTACACCAATGGCTTATTTAGTACAATTAATAATTTTTAGAAAACCTTATTGCAGTTATTTTATTGTGATAAAATATTTTATCCTTTTCGTCCATTCGTACATATGCCACTTTTATCTGAATTAAATTTAAATTTTGCGAAGTACTGAAAACAAAATTTGACTTAAAAGTGCTCAAAGAAGGTTAGCCCACAAAACGTCTCTATAATTTCAAGCTCTTACTGATCATGATACATGTTAGACTCTGGAAAAAATACAATTTTATAAATTTATTTGCATTGTACTAAAGGTAAATTTTTCGGAACTTTATCGAAACTATGTATGTCGTTCTACCTTCCAATAGCTAGGTTGTAGGTTAGGTTGTATAGGCAGCTTACGCTTACTTGGGTCCATGGTTGGTCCCTTTGTGTTACCTGTAAACTTAGCTAGTTGTGAGCTATTTTAGACTAGAAATTTCAATAACCAAATCCGACTGAAGTACAGTTTCCCTTTTGCCACAGATATATGTACAGAAAAGTGATGTATTTTATGTACTTAAAAAATGGTTCTGGTTTCAAAAATCTGTTTTGGTACAATTATGCCCAAAAAAGTACAATTTTAGAGAACGATTGGTACAATTTTAAAATCTCATTTGTTCGGAACATACGGTCTCTTTTTATCAGGAATATCACTTAGTTCAAATGAACTTCAATCTGCCTTTTTTTTTTTGTTAACTGTTAAGTTCTTTACGCACATACATCCCACATAGCATTTGGAAGATTGTTTTACCAAAAATCAGCAAAAGGAGTCTTTTAAGATTAATCAGTGCGGACTTAAAACAAGACTCGAAAATGATTCCTATAAATGACTAGAAAACGAACTGTGCGCAATCATAAAGTGATCATGCATATGTTCGAAATTTTATCTTTTAAGACTAACTAACGATCAAAACGTGATTAAGCAGTTGCGCGCCCAAAAAACGAATTGAAAATGAGTCCCATAAATGATTAGAAAAAGAATTGATCAAGCATATGATAGAAATGTGGCTGTTTTTAGTGTTGTTATAAAAGAAAGCTTATGCTAGCTTTGTGCTATCGATATTGTAGGCAGTACCTTAGCTGGGTGGTTGGTACGTAAGGTAACAAATCCGAAGGAGCTTGGCTCGATTCTCAGTTAAAATAATTTCTTTTTATATTTTACTTTCTCGAAAATGAATCGTAATTGACTCAGAAATGATCAAAAATACTGTTTAAAAATTACTGCAAAATTAGTCAAAACTGATTTAAATGCGGGTAATAAAAGACTTCAGGAGGAGTCGTACGTAGGGTACCATTTTCTACCGACAAACGTTTCTTTTATGATCAGAAAATGAGTTCTGAAAAAATACACTTTTTCTTGAAAATTAGTACAATTTGTAAAATCCCATTTTGCATCCCTGATACAAATTGTTATTTTACCTATCCATACCTATGTATGTACCCACTTGACCAAGACTTTCGTTAATAATATCGATTTCGAATATATCTCGACACCAAAAAATGAATTGAAAAAAGTTTACCTGTCTCAGTTTTGTTTCAGGAAACATTCGATTTCGAAGCTTCGTTAGCAATATCAAAAGTGAGCCAATATCGAACAAATTTCAATACCGCAAAAAGGCAGGAGAACAAAAGCAATTTTTTAATATTATTAATTTATTTATTTTTCAATAGTTTCCTTCGAATGTTCGCTTAAGCGAGCTTTTGTCGATAATGTCGCGATAGTAAGCGCAATTGCCAAATTTCATAAAATGTGAATGTTCGGAGCATCGAACTATTTTCGAATGTGTAATTTCTCGAATGTGTAATTTACATTCATGTGTGCAATAATTGAATAGGAAAAAAATTTCCATGATAGCCTAGTGGATGTGTGCTAATCTGTTAGCCTGGAGGTACCGTGTTCGAATCTGATTGACTGCAGCGTAAGTTAAAATTTAAAATTAAATAATATTCCATTTACATTAAAGTAGATAAATTAAAAAAGAAAGATAACAATCTTGAAAAATTACTTTTTCCTGCATTTTTGTGATATCGGTATTTCTTCGATATTGATTCGCTATTGATTTGTTAGCGAAACATCGAAATCGAAAGATTTGCTGCCACAAACTTCGATAGCCGTTCTCGAGTGTTTTGTCCGCAAAATGTGTACGCAACATTCGAATGCGATATTGTTTTCGAATGTTTTGGTTTGCTGGGCTATAAATTTATACTCTTTGGTATGGGTATGATTTGCTCTCTAAAATATGTACATGGATGTCTGCATGTACATAGTATGTCTGTATTCGCACATGTTTTTCAATTAATATTTTAAGAGTACTAAAAATGAGAGTTGTCTCTGGTATATTCCGCTATGAATACAATCGCTAACATTAGTAACCACTCGCTGTTCGTTGAATATACAGGCTACTTGAATAAAACTAGCGGCTGCACCAAATTAATACTCTATTTATAGTTGTTGTATTTTAGTTTAATATAGATGTGTATGTACAAAACTGTGTTGTTTTTTTGTGCTTGTTTTGCAAACGATAACTCACTAGTTTAATAACAAAACAATACGGGTAGATTTTCAAGTATAATGAATGCAGACGAGGTAATTATAACATAAAAAGTTTTTTTTTTAAATAGTCCATACATATGTTGATATTTTCTTTATATAAATTATCTAGATAAGAGCCCTAAACCCTCTTGAAATCCTTGATAGAATTACCAGCGGAGAATTTAGTTTAGGAGGTTATAAACCTGGCAGAAGCAGAGTATGGGCGGTATTCGCCAGAATTCTAACTCCAAAAGGAATAGAAGTACCAGATTACGTTTATTGCAAAGAGTGTGGGAAGGTTTTTACATATAAACTGTCAACATCCAATTTAGTAAAGCATAAATGCTTTATAAAATGCATGCGCGCTGAGAATGACACTTCATTAAGCGAAGGCGAAAAAACAATGACTGAACTTAATGAAGATCCTGTCGATAAGGTTACAAAACTACTAACGAAGTGGATGATAAAAGATTGTCGTCCATACGACTTAGTACAGAATGAAGGTCTGCTTGAAATTTTTCAAGAGATAGGAAGAGTAGGATCAAAATTTGGTGACGATTTTGAAATTGGAAAACTGCTACCGTCCGTGAGAGAGATTGGGCGGAATGTATCCGGAATTTATGAGCACTGTCTTCAAAAAGTGAAATGGGAAATAAATTCTATTAAAGAGAATGGCTATGGATTAACAAGCGATATCTGGAGCGATGATTTGTCAAAAGAAAATTACATTGCACTAACTATACATTATCTGAAAAATGGACAATTAAAATATCGTTTAGTGGGATTACAGACAATCGACGGTGTAAAAACTTCAAGTAAGTAAAATGCATAAAAATAAAATCTTCATTTGAATTTAATATCCAAGGCATATTAATTTAACATTGTTGATTCTCTCACACCAAGATTGGTTAGAATCTTTTTGTTTAGTAAACTAGTAGGATAAATCTAGCTTTTATAAGTTCGAAAAAGAATTTATGCATATTTATTGAAAGAGGTTTTATATATATGGGTGCTTCTACGTTAAGACTACATCAAAAAATCAGACATACCTGCCTGTTCTGCAAATCGAGTCGATTTAAAAACGCTCGATTTAGAGAAATTAAATCCACTTATAGCAAACATTTGTGAGCCTTTTTTGCAATTTCATATTTTTTAGAGCTTAAAATTAGGGATGTAACGATACGCCGTTTTGCCGATCCGATACCGATACTTAAAAATTAATCTCGCCGATACATTTTTTGCCTCATTTAATATGAATTTTGTGCAGAGTATCTCCCCTGTATAGAGTATCTTTCTGTATAGATTATCTTCCTGTATAGAGTATCTCATCTGGTCGCTTAAAATACTCGTAAAAGTAGATTAATTGACTGGCCATTCTTAAAGATGCAAACAAAATACCTGATTACATACTACTATCTTGGAAAAAATTATTATTTTAAATACCCTGTCGGAAACTAAGTTAAATTTAAATTAACTTTAAGCTAACTATTTATTTCGCAACTAGTGCTGACTGGCACTTGGATTACTTTCCAATGGAACTAACTATTTTAACATTGCGATGTCCTACGCGGTAGTCAATTACCCCACTCTGCACTACTTTTCAACTAACTTAAAGTTGGCTTTATTTAAGTCACCTGGTAGTTAGTACATTTGCAAAAAGATGTTACTGGGGTTCGAACTATGTATTACACTTTAAAAGTCAACGCGTTGACCATCCTGCTAAGATACCATTTAGAATAATAACAGTAAAAAATTAATATAAACCTGAAATGAGTTTCAAAGTAGCTGAGAGCGTAGTTGCCAGATGAAATAGGGATAAACTTGTCAAATTTCGAGAAAAAAATCGTCAAAAACGTCAAAATAATTTTCCCAAATATTTAAAAACACTCTTTCGGGGTTAATAACTCGAATTTTGTATGGAAATCTACTTTATAAGCAGAATAATAATGTATTATGAATAACATAACCAATAAATTCAGTTTTTACATAAAATAGAAGAAATTTTTATTAATAAAGAGATCAACTGTTGTTTTAACTGAATAAACAGTATAATCTCACGTTTAGTGTATTTGTTTAGAAAAATAATATACATACATACACATTAATTAAAATACTTTTGAGAGGCTTAGTGCAATAACTCCTTAAGCCACAAAAAGAAAATATCGAATAAATCGACTTTTAAGTTTAAACAAAAGTATTTGCAAATACTAGAATTTATCAAAAATTTTCTCTAGAATGCAATGCTATGGTACCTAGCAAAAGAATGAGCACATAAAACCAATTTTTGATGTCATGTGGCTTACCGATTTAAGAAACTATTCAGAAACAAATCTTATAATCTAAACCAAAGTTATAACTGCTAAAAAGCTAATAACAGCTAACATTTTTAAAACTCAATACATTTCGCCAAGCTTCGCTTTTTTGAGATATGAGATACCAATATATTAAAAAAACTTAGAATAGAATATTTGAGCATTGCCTTCTACATAGTGTTTAAAATTTTCTATATGTGACAGCGCATAGAGAAAGGGACCTAAGGGTAAAAAATTCAATTTTCACTTTTTTTATGTGGACAACATCTGAGCATCGAATGAGACCGATCCCATGCCCCAAAAGTGTTCCCGCCCAGAGATATGTTTGCGCGTTTTATGAAATTGATAAAGCGATAAAGTAAATCTACTTCTTCGAATTCGTCCACCATTTCATCCCAAAACAGTCAGTAAGAATGTTATTAGTTTTAAATTATTTTCGCGAATAACATAATAAGGTTATGTGAAAAAATTTTCGTACTAACAGAGTGATATTCACGATTTAAAAGAATTATAAATGAGTATTTATTATAATTCACAATTAATAATTTCAGAAAATAAACCTGGATTCGAAAAACGCGAGCAAAATTGATATCAAACTCATGGAAACAGCGCGCTAGGTAGACAACAGTAAAAACCAACTACACAAAACAAGAGGTAGGGACGAGCTACGCGCATTTTCAAGGTTGACCAACACGTTCCTGACGTCATGAGACGTGTCGCTTTCAAATGAGACCAATACCAACACGCTCAGTGATGGTACACCAAAGATACACGTATTTAAATATTTAAAATGGCTCTCCTGAACAAAACCGGTTTTTACCCTTAGTTCCCTTTTTTTATTTTGCGCGTCACATATATGATATACATCCATATAATATGTATGTATGCAGCAGTTGATAAATTATGGAGAGGAAGAGGTTTAATTAAACTCTGTAATACTAAAAATATCAACATAAAAATAGTTAAGTATGACATAACTATCCCTTTTACCCTTTACTTTTCTTACATATTGTAGCAAAAGCTGCGAAATTCTCTATCAAGTTCAAAATTCTTTTAAAAGTTCTAAAAAAATAGTGTCAACTTATAATTCTTAAAAATCGTCAAATTTACGGTAAAAATCGTCCAGTCGTCAAAATGTCATTTTTGACGCCATAAATCGTCAAAATGACGATAAATCGTCAAATCTGGCAACCGTGGCTGAGAGTAAAGTTGTTGGTTCTCACCAAATCCGATTATGTACTCACCTTAAGAATTGATTTTAGGTCATTCCTGGATTGCATTGTTGATTATTTTTGTAGTCGACTAGGTATTTTGCGACAGGGAATTTTTATCACGCCGCCCTCCTAATATCAGATAGCCCCTTAACGTAGAGTGCATAGCTGCTAAAAAATAACGAGAATGTTGTAGCCATTTTTTTAAGCGATAGCGCTGAAAACAACTTACATACGTATGTGGCTTCCCACTAAACAGTTTTTATCGTCATGTATGATGCTAGTAAAAATATAAAACTTTCACACAACCGAATTGCTTAAAATGGTTGCCACTTTTTCTGACAGCTTTCTGAACTATTTAATAATAGGTCGTTTCAGCACATTTTCTTAAAAAAACATATATTATTTCTACTGCTGTTCTGCATTTTTTATAGGTATACTAGCCCCACCCGTTGTGCTTCGCTTACCCCATTGGTGTGCAGATATAGGAAAATTAACAATTACCTTCTATGGGGAGAGACGGGTATCTCTCTTCTGATACGATCAAGATTTTGTTGGAAATTGCACTTTATTTTAAGAGTAAAGGCTTCATTAGTCTTGACTTTCTGTTGCTGTTCTGTGCTGTGACGTTCTGTAGAAAATATTTTGTAATTACTTGTTCTTTGAATGGAATCAGCTGTTTTTAAAAGCAAAAGGTAATCAAAACAAATAAATTGAAATTGTGAAAATAAAGTTTTGTGAAAAAATGTGAAATAAACACAAAGCCACAAACACCACAAAAACTAATACATACGCACTGTTGGCTGTCACTTAACGTTGAATTCTATTTTCTACAGTTTTGTCCGCAACAGAACAGAACGAAAAAGGAAGAACAAACCACTCATACAGATTTTCAATTGAACAGAAACGAAACAGCTGATTCAGAACAGAACAGCACGTACAAACTAATTCTGCCTTTACCCACGTAAAATTTTGAGCGCTTCACTATTTTAACTACTTTGTATGGGGGTACCAGTCTCCCTCCTCTGAAACTCGCATATATTTTTTTTAAATGCAATCTGTTGTAAGAGTAGCATATATAAAATTTTTAGGACTTCACTATTGTATATGGGCTGATATAGGAATATTAATAAATACTTTGTATGGCGGTACTCGTTTGCCCTATCCTATACCACCAAGATTTCGCTGGGAATTTCAGTTATTCTACGAGTAACCCCCATCAAATTTAGAGAGCTTTTCAGATATAGGAAAATCAATAATTACTCTGTACGGGGGTACCTGTCTGCCCCCCCTCCCTGATACCCTTAAGATTTCGCTAGAAATTACAATTTGTTCTGCGAGTAGCCCACATCAAATTTATCGAGCTTCACTATTGTAGTCGTGCTGATATAGGAATATTAATACTGTGTATGGAAGGTACCCATTTCCCCTCCTACATCACCAATATATATAAGAAAATTAATAATTACCTGGTGTGGGAGGTACCCGTTCCCCACTACGATGCCTTCGAGATTTCGCTGGAAATATCACTTTCTTCTGAGAACAGCTCACAGTACATTTAGAGAGTCTCACTATTGTAGTTATATAGATGTAGGGGAATTCAAAATTGCTTTGTGTGGGGATACCCTTTCCCCACAAAATTAAAAAATTATCTTATTTGAATTTCCCTGCCATCAATTAGACAACACAATTTTACAACGATCGGTCGCAGCGTTTCTTATTACGACAGTGTTTCTTATTGCGACAGTTTGTAAAAAGTATAAGAAAAGCATGGTAGTCGTAATAGTGAAATTTTGTCTGTGTCCGTCACACTGACGATGCTTGAAGCAAAATCAAATATTTTTTATTTTTCGCTTGCATCGCGCTTTTATTTTGTACGTTTAATTGGTAAGCGTACAAGCATGTATGCCTCACAGTCATAACAAGATAAGCAACTGAAAGCACTAGGTTATAAATAGAACTGTCAAACTCTGTACGAAAAAAGCTTTTATATGTAAGATAATTTTAATTTATCTTATGATGTTTCGCTTGCATGAACGTGTATTCGTAATAGGTCATGCATGTACTAAAGAAAGACAATAACAAGGTAAACTCATATAGTAGTGTTTCATACTTAGAGCTTTCAAACTCTGGACATAAAAAGATTTGTATATGCAATTTGACATGTGGTTCATTATAACATAAATTCCACACCCAGTGCTATGCTTGTACGTGTATGGCAATAGATTCATGCACACGTACACGATGCGTGTGTCATTCATTTTCACCGTGAATATTGCGCTTAATTTAATGAACTAAATCGACTTACAATTGCGTGCTGGCAATTTATTGCCGCTTAAAGAAACACATATTGCCTTCACGAGCCATTGATTTGTCTTGACAAAAGTCAAAATCGATATGAAAAAATACCCTAATATTTTTCTGATGTTTTTATGTATATTTTGGCAATAAATGCATATTTTTGGAGGTTAAAAATTTTTTAGATGCATATTTCTCAATTTTTTTAAAAAAATATTAATAGGCCGATTATGCATGGCAACCGAGCCTCTGTTGGGTTGTTAGTTGCTGAAAATGATACTACTGATGGCAACTGAGAGCTTTCAATTTCAGTTGCTATTTAGTGCCTTTCTGCCAATCATTAATTTTCAGTTGCCGCCTGGCAACTCAACTTATGTAGGTCCGGTTGCATTAAATAATAGACCCAACTATGGTTGCTTTATGTTTTTTCTCTAATAATAATAATAAATTAAAACAAATATTTTCATTACATTTTAGTTTTGGTACTTTGTTCGTAGGTATGTAAATTGCATATTTTTAATTTTTAGGTGCATTTGTTAAGCGCTTAAAATCAGTTTTTAGTTTCATGAAAGTCCGAGCCCTGGTTAGGATTCATAACTGTTAAAATAAAACTATAAGCACTAATTGTCAAAAAGGCTCAAAAACAGCACGAACTAGTTAAAAATGATACAAAAGGGTAAATCAAGGCATATTCATTACAGGTACCACCATAACTAAAACAAATACAACACCAAAAAACACATGTATTTTGTTGGTAGAAATACCCCAGAAATATGTCAAATCCATACACATTCATAAGCTCTCTCAAATTTACTAACACATGCCCGTTGTTGATAGAAAAATCCCAGACATATGTCAAAATCTATTGTCTGTGTGACGCACACATTCTCAAATTTACTAAAATAGCTGTTCTTATAGTGGCACCTGTTCAATCTACCTTAGGATAAATTTAAAAAAGGGCCAGAAAAAGTGGCAAGGCCGTCAAAAAAGGGATATATTGACCATTTAGCGTCACAACGGTGACGCTGCATATAAATATGTTTATATGACTGTCCAAAAAAAATTTTTATAAAACTCACATAGACTCTGTAGTATTAAAAATAAAGTATTTTGGCTCTCCCGAAAAATATTTTTATAGGCATACGCGCTTATTCAAGAAACCCACAGAAACATAAAATAATAAGGGTTTTCATAAGAAACCTGGCTTAATGTGTCTTGGAAATACATACACAATATAATTTGTACTTAGTTTTCTACCGGTTAAAATGAAGAATGAGCACTCATAAACACATTGTTATTTTACCTATCAGTACCTATGTATGTATACAGATAATATATACATACATAAAATTTATATATACTATACATACATACATATATGTGTGTATGTACTAAAGCCAAGCAAGACAACATTCATTTGTTTGGCTGCACACAAAGAAAACAACATTCATTCAAATATTAAACACCCAATGAGAACGAATAGAGTAAATATTATCAAAGCACAAGAGTGAATGAAATACCTGCAAGTATGCTGCTTCGTATATGAATAAAACTCATTTGAAAATATTAAACCCTACCAATGTTCGGTCGCAGTTATATTCAAATCCATACAAAAAATTCAAATATTATTTGAGTGTTTGGATTGCTTTCAGTGGACGCAAATGTGTTTTTGTAATCTTCAAAATTCCATGCATACATACATACATATCGGCATACATACATGCACAAAAATTCTTGTGTACATTTCGCAAAACAAACATTTATTTGAGAAAACATTCAAATAATTTTATACTCGGGTTATAGTCTAGTTGTAACACATTTCACACTGTTATGTTTATTTGAGTGATGTAGTATTTTTTTCTTTTCGGTTGAAGTGGCTTTTGTTTCTCTTTCGCCTTGTGTATGCATTCATTTGATTTTTCAACATTGATTGAAATCCATTGCGTAGTTGAAAAACAGCGAATGTATTTAAATTAGAGATGTGCAAATGTCGTGAATTTTTCGTGTTAGGCGTGATTCACGCGTGATCGTGACCAAATTAAAAAATAATCACGCACTCACGAAATTACATTTCGTAGCTTGCTGAAAAAAATTTCCTCTTTACTCCTACAATATTTTGATTTAATTTGCGAATTTTATACGACATTTCTGATAAGTTTCTAATTTTAGATGAACCGAGTTTTCTGCGACATGTCGCAAATTCCTTAAATGATTCGTCAGAATTCGTAGAGAGTTTCGGCAAAGTTTCTAGAATTTTCTCAGACAAAGAGGCTCGTTTTCTTGTTAACCACTCATATGGATCGTCTTCGAATACGAATTCGGCATCTTGTGCAGACTTTCTGTCCTACTTCGGACCGAAAGTACGTGTGTCGACAGCAAAAGAAACCCAGTGAACCTTTTATGCCGACATGTCTGACATCGGGAAAAATATGTTTGTAAGCTGAAGACAACCCAGCACACAAAAAGTCAAAACGTTTGAAATACGATATATCGCTTGTTTACTGAAACAGTGGACACAAAGATTTTGTCTTCTATGATATTTCGCACCACGGCGTCACTTACTAAAAATCCTGTCTAATACGAAATATTTTTCAAATCTGGTACATAAACTAATATTAGAAGTTACATAACTTTCATATTTAACAAATGACAGCTTACAAATATACACCAAATGAAAGCTTGGAAGGTTCCCTGTAAAATAAAGTATTGAGTACCGCTATATTGTCCAGTCCTTAAGATAGCGGTGTTTTTACGTAAAAAGCCAGGCGAAAAATGCTTAAAATTCCATTTCACTCATAATGGGTTAATGGCTTTGAAAATATTGAAAGTATTTCATACAATAAACGCATACATTTTAAAATGAAATCTACTCCAGCATGATTTAATATATTATTTATTATATAAATAAAGGTACATAAGCTTTTTTTATGTACCACTGACGATTATGTGTTAAAAATAAAGAACGAAAATACTGTTTATACTCTCTTCATACAAACTGATGTATCGGAATTGTATGGTGTTTTGCATCAAATACTTGAAAAATAAAAGCAATTATTATTTGTTAAAGAAATTGTTGTGGTTCGCACTTATGTGTATTGAGCGTTACTCGTTTTTAGCATGCTTCAATATTCAGTTTAATTAATAAAATAACAGCGTAGGGTTGCACTTCTAAATATATAAAAGTTTTGCGAATTTAATTAAATAGTTTAAATTGCAAAAAGTTTCATCAATCAATAATAATGTATTGCAGTTTTTTAATGTAATTGAAATTTTTTAGTGTGTAAATAAGGAGTTTATGTTAAAACTTATCGAAGATTATAAATCTGAATTGTTTTCAATTCAAAATATAGTGGGTTCTAAAAACTATTAAATTCGTAAGAAAATATATTGAGCATTACGTTACCAAATTCTTAAATATAATTATCTATAAATTTTAGGGTGGTAAAAAAGTTAACAGCAGCGGAAGGGCAGAAACGATATGGAGAGCATTATCCGTTCAGAAATTTCTGATTTGCTTTCAAAAAGTCATTCCCAGAACAACCGGGAAAGCAAATGTAACGCTCAATCCACAAAAATTAAAAAAAAAATCGAAAAATTTTATTGTATATTAGGATCCATTGAATGAGCGAATGAGGCGAAAACTATAACACCTTCTCATATTTCTATTAATTAAATTGGTAAAGTTGAAAAAAGAAAACGAAAAACCCAAAATGTACACTAACAATGAGAATCCCCATGGATATTATTTCAAAAACTCGTTTTGATGTTCGATTTGTATTTTGTGGGATATAAAAAAAATAAATATCGTGAAAGCTTAAGCTTTTGTCGTGCGTGAGCGCGCGTGATAAAATCAAATTTGATCGTGAGCGTGCGTGATCGTGAGTTTTAAAATTTGCTGTGCGTGGGCGCGCGTGAAAAAAATATTTTTTTCGTGATCGTTCGTGATAAGTGAGCGAAAACTCACTCACGCGCACATCTCTAATTTAAATGCCTTTTATCAAATCCGATACAGCTCCCCAGTGGTAAATGAAACGAAGTACTTATATAATAATCAATGATGTCAGGATGACGTTCTAAGCGAGGATCTAAGTACAGTGGACGTCCAATATTACGTACTTCCGTTTTCACGAATTTCCAATAGTGCGAAAGGTACAAAAGGCTAATTTTTTGCATTGGCTGTTCTATAGTACGAATAAAAAGAGTTTTTTGCTATTCGATAATACGAATAAATGTATTTTTTGAAAGAACATGTACGTTTTTATATATATAAATGAAATTTTAGTTTTGCTTTGAAGTTCTTTACTTGTTTTTTTTCTGCGTTAAAGTAAAAAATTCAAAAAGAAGCTAATTTTTTATATAAAAGGAGGAAAATCTGTAGCCCAATAATACGAATTTTCCAACATTACGAAAAGGCCTGACATTATATAATTCGTACTATTGGACGTCCACTGTACTTAGATTGTAACGTACGTGTAATCTAATGTCATTTACTTATATTTCGATTATTTTGCATTGTGTATGTGAGCATTTCGTTGTATCTCATAGAATTTATTCCTTATATTTACAAAGTAAAAAATTGTGGCCTACTTTTGGGCTATATTTCACAACAAGCTCGGTTACCATTCCACTTATTATGTAGACGCACAGTAGCGACAAGTACTGACATCGTAGCTTACTTTTAAAGCGAGAGCGCACCGTTTAAACACCCTATGACACGCTTATATTAAATCTAAGTGGGAAAATAAGCCAAAGCGTCATTACTAGCTGCTAATAAATATTGCCTACATCAGCGATTACGTAATGGGTATTTGTACCACTGGGTCACTAGTATGTACATACATACCAATTTAGCTTTTGGGAAGAGTGAGTACATCCATACCTGCATGTATCCATAAGTATGTAAGTACATACTTATATATGTTGTGTATGGGTATGATTTGCTCTCTAAAGTATATGCATGTGTTCATACATCTTTGGCAACCAATATTTCAAGAGTACTAAAAATGAGACTTGTCTCTAGTACAGTGGTGGTCATTCTCTCAATTTCCTATAGTCGTGAGCATAGGCTTTTTTTACCAACAACACACGTTATATTCTACAATGAATACAATCGCTGACATTAGTAACCACTCGCTGTTCGTTGAATATACACAGTACTTGAATAAAAGTAGCGGCTATACCAAATTAATACTCTATTTGTAGTCGTTGTATTTCATTTTAACGTACATACACGTGTATGCACATAACTGTGTTGTTTTTTGTGCCTGGTTTGCAAACGATAAATCATAAGTTTAGTAACAAAACAATTCTGGTATACTTTCAATTATAATGAATGTAGACGAGGTATGTCATTACAACTTCATAAAAAGTTTTTTAAAAAATAGTCCACATCTATATAGATATTTTCTTTATATAAATTATCTAGCAAAGAGCCCTAAATCCTCTTGAAATCGCTGATAAAATTACCAGTGGAGAATTTAGTTTAGGAAACTATAAGCCTGGCAGAAGCAAAGTATGGATACTTTTCTCCAGAATTCTAACTCCAAAAGGAATAGAAGTCCCAGATTACGTTTGTTGTAAAATGTGTGGAAAGGTTTTCACATATAAACTATCAACATCAAATTTAGTAAAGCATAAATGCTTTATAAAATGCATAAGGGCCGAAAATGATACTTCAATAAACGAAGGCGAAAAAACAATGATTGAAGTTGATCCTTTCGATAAGGTTACAAAACTACTAACGAAGTGGATGATAAAAGATCGTCGTCCATACGGTTTAGTACAGAATGAAGGTCTCCTTGCAATTTTGCAAGAGATAGGAAGAGTAGGATCAAAATTTGGTGATGATTTTGAAATTGGTAAACTGCTACCGCCCGTGACAGTGATTGGGCAGAATGTGTCCAGAATTTATGAACAGTGTTTTCAAAAAGTAAAATGGGAAATAAACTTCATTAAAGAGAACGGCTTTGGGTTAACAAGCGACATCTGGAACGATAATTGGTCAAAACAAAGTTACATTGCATTAACTGTACATTATTTGAAAAATGGGCAATTAAAATATCGTTTACTTGGTTTACAGACAATTGATGGTGTGAAAACGTCAAGTAAGTAAAATGCTTAAAAACAAATTCTTCATTTGAATTTAGTATCCAATCAGCGTTGCCATTTGTCAAGTTTTCCCTTTTTTTGAAGTTTTCCCTTTTTTTGCAAGTTTTTTAAGATGCCAAAAAGTTTTAATTTTATATAGTTTTATTTTTTTATAAATATGTACATAACTTAAAATTTGTAGTATAGTATATCGGATGAAAATATTAAGTGATTGCTTATGCAATGATACGATCTAATATTTTTTCACTCCCTTATTACTGCAACAGTGTTTAATTGTGTTTGCTCCCTCTACAACAATGCCGTTTTTTGTACATTCCTTAAAATGAATTCCAAAAACACGTTTTTGTATTATTATATGATTCTCTCGGTACGTTTTTGCTTTTCAATCCGATTGATTTTTTGTTTTTTCTTTTAACATTTTGGCACTTTCGTAGAAAAAAAAGTTTTTTGGGCAAAAAAAAGTTTTTTTAGAAATAAGTTTTATAAAAAAAAATATATGGTAACGCTGTATCTAAGGCATATTTATTTAACATTGTTAATTCTTTCAATTCCTTTTCGAAAAAGAAATAATGTCTGGTGATATTATCGGCCATGTTTTGTAAACCGAATCCGAGTAAATTTCTCGTTTTCCAAAAATAAATAATGCCGCCATTGATGTACTTTAAATCATATATAGTAAATTAATCTCAAATATGATATTTGAAGCTCTAAGGAATAGAAAACTACAAAAAAGTCTAAAAAAATTTCGCTATTAGTGGATTAATTTTTCTAAATCGAGCGTTTTCAAATCGAGTCGGTTTACAGTACAATGACATGCTGTCATTTTGTTATTGTGACTGCAATATTGTTGCATTATTGTGACAACCGTACACATTAGACGCGCAAACAGTTTGGCACACAACGAAAGACATCGGAAGTGGCAGACGTTGCCGTTAGTACACACTTTTGTTTTTAGTGACGCAAATCGGAATCAAACTGACGCAAAGCGGATTGGCCCACATTATAAAAAGCGACGCAAATCGAAACGACGCGACGCTCCAGTGTAATGGCCTTCGTAGAATAATCGGCAGTTTTCTGAACTATTTAACAAGTTGTTTCTGCCCGTTTTCTTGAAAAAAAAACATTATTTCTACTGCTTTTCTGCATTTTATAGAAATAGCATTTTTAAATTTATACTTATGTACATATATTAGCAGAATAGTTTGACCATAATCCAAACAATTTTATAAATTGGTTTACGACTTTCATCCAACACGTGTACACACATTTGGCGAATTCACAACATGTTATATGTGTTGTAGATCGTATAAATGTTGTTGGTAATTTCCAAATAAACATTTGCTTAGAAACATGTTTATGTGGAAATTACCAACAACATTTTTACGATCTACAACACTTACAAAAGGTTGTTAATTGACCAATTGTCTGATAGTTTTTCAAAAATTTCTAGTTTTTGACAGCCTTTTCCTTGATATTCACAGAAAAAATTATCACCAAAAAATTTTCAAACAAAAGTTTGTCTAAAAATAAATTAATTTTCAGTAAATGTTCTGTCTGATTCGCCTATGAATTGTTTGTTTGACTTTTATTTGGAACGCAAAGACCAAAAACAACAATAAAAACTGTGTCGTAAAAAAACACACCGATGACGACATACACACAAATAACAACAACAACAATCATAGAAAGAGGAATGCAATTGTACCAAGTTTGTTTACAAAAGATTTTTGAGTGAATCGATTAGGTAATGTCGTTGCATTAATTCTCATTCATTTTTTTAGAGTATTTAGATTAGGGATTAACGATACGCCGTTTTGCCGATCCGATACCGATATTTAAAAATAAATATCGCCGATACCGATACGAATATTGAAATTGAGTTCAAGTTTAGATTAACAAAACTCAAGTGCATTTTTTTTTTGTTATACAAAATTACAGTGTAAGAGATTATTAATATTTAAAAATGATATTAAACCAGTATCAAAAATTGGAAGTAATTTTTAAGGAGCTACATTTTCTTTGCTTCCAAAATATCTGTATTAAAAATATGCAGATAATTAGTAAAAAAGCAAGAAAAAATTTTTAATTCCTTTATAATTTTAAAAAATAATCTCTATGCTTTTTAAAAAATCGATTTTTTAAAGAACATTTATCAACTAATATTCTTCTAAATAACTTAATAGCTTAATTATTAAAAGTCTTCTAAAAGTTTATATTTATTCACTTAAATTTACATGAAAATACAGTTTTCAATTTAAATTCGCATTAAAAAAAATTGTGAAAATGAGTAATTTTTTTATCCTTTTTCCTAGAGGAAAAATCATTATAGAACACGGAAAAGAAATTTGTCCTAGCATCGCTTCCAATTGGGTGATTTGTAATCGAAAAACAGAACTTCTTGCAGTGGCAAGGATATGTAAAACTAATTAGAAATTGTCCAAATTCGTAAAACTTCCGGATCGCGAATTCTACATTTTCATGATTTCTTTGGAGTGTGTTTTTTTCGCTGGAATAAGATTTAAAAAACAACGAATTGAATTTGAATTCATGGTAAAATTAACAAAAAATAAATAATTTCCGAATCGCGAATTCTACATTTTCATGACTTCTTTGGAGTGTCTTTTTTTGCTGGAATAATATTTAAAAAACAACGAATTGAATTTGAATTCATGGTAAAATTAAAAAAATAAATAATTTTTTTTACAAAATAACAGCATAAAATATTATTAATTTTTAAAATTGATATTAATAAGATTTAAAAAATAACGAAATGAATTAACTTCATGGTAAAATTAATAAAAGATAAATAATTTGTCTGAAAAAAACTCTGAAATTTTTTTTTAAAAGTATCGTCGTATCGACAGTAAAATATCGCCGATACCGATGTATCGGAAAATCTGAAGTATCGCCGATATATCGGTATCGGTATTCGTTACATCCCTAATTTAGATAAACATTCAGACTTAAACACATTTAACAAAGTGAAATCTCATTAATGCTTAATGGATAGTGATGATGACACAGACAAAAATTTTTTTTGTATTTTTGTTTGATTAAGTAAATTATTTTGCTTAATAATTGTTAGCATTTCTAGACTAATTGTTTATTAAATTCAGAGAGAAATATTGTTTGATATTTTTCAGAAAATCCAGTAAATATTTTTGTTTGATTTAGTAAGTTGTTTTGTCTACAATTTGTAAATATTTTTAGACAAATTGTTTTATAGATTTAAACAATTTGTTCACTAAAAAAAAACACGTTTTTTTTCAATGAAATTGTTCTGGTATTTTTGTCTATAATCGATGCTCTATAGTCTGAAACACACTGAAAATCTTTTTTAACTCTTGGGTTAAATTCTTGAGGTGGCGCAGAGGACTTGAAATTTTCAATCAAGCCATTTTTGAAGTAAAAATATTTTGATTCTGGCCCATAGACAGATATTGAAGGCTCAGACTTATGGGGTTTCAAAGTTGTGACGGAGCTGTAGGTACGATTTATACTAAAACTTTGTTAAGAAGCGTTCCGAAGGGCTAGTGGGGGTTAAATTAGTCGAAAATGGCGTTACATAAATATTAACAGCACATTAACGCACCTTTCCATTGCTTGAATATATCAAGAATAAGGAATAAGAAAACAAATGTTTTCGGAACTAAAAAAAAAATCCAATTCTACATTTTTTACAAACTTCACCCTTCTTGCGCCGCCCATAAAAAAGTCGAAGATCTTTGATATGCGGGGAGAATTAAGCATTTCTATAGAGTCATCGATTAACAATACGGGATTTAAAAAAAAAACGAAAAATATTTTTTTTGCCATTTTCACTCCCTCCTAATAATGTACATACATATCGTCATATAAAACGTCTAACGCCCTTCCAAAAAATTCGTTAAGACTAGCTCAAAACCCCGAAAAATAAATACATATGTACACACAGAAATTTTTCCATGTAAAATCGTCGAAAAACAAGTTAATTTAACATTTTTCGGTAGTGGTTTACAATAATCTTGAAAGAAAATTTTTTCTTTTGAATTAACTATATTTCATGTGAATCCAAATTGTTTATTAGGCTAAGGTTCGTAACGTTATATTCAGAAAGAATTGGGCATGATTAATATAAGGGAAAAATTAACATCGAAAGTGGCGCTACTCTGTTCTGCTGTGTACGTTGAAAAATTAAGTTGATGTTAATTTTTCCCTTGTTCCTTGGAATATTAATCATGCCCAATTCTTTCTAAATATAACGTTATGAATCTTAGCCTAATAATCAATTTGGATTCACAAAGCAAATACGTTCGAAATAATCATATTAATATACAATTAGCTACTGGCTTGAGCTTTTCACATGTTTACATGTTCATACATACTTAAGTATAAAATCAAACCAAAAAAATTTGTCTTGAGTAGAACAAAGATCAGAAAAAACGGGAATGAAGAAAAATAAACCGATGGCAACGCTGGGAAAGTGCACTTAATATCAGCTTGAGAGTGATTTAATTCTCGTATTCAAATTTCACGAACAAGTTGCATATATAAGAATTAAAATCACATTCAACAGAGCCGCCTGACAAGTGATGATAAGCAAAATACACGTGAGCACTGACGATGGAAGTGTAGCGGCTTCCGAAAGTGGCGCTACTCTGTTCTGCTGTGTACGTTGAAAAATTAAGTTGATGTTAACTTTTCCCTTGTTCCTTGGAATATTAATCATGCCCAATTCTTTCTGAATATAACGTTACGAACCTTAGCCTAATAATCAATTTGGATTCACAAAGCAAATACGTTCGAAATAATCATATTAATATATTTCATGTTGATTTAATATTCCAGTACAGTTAAATTAAAATGAAGTTGATACTGAAATAATACGAAAAATCATATTGAATCATAGTAATTTCGGGTTGAAACAACGTGAATTTGATAGTGGAACAACACGAAGAATCATGTTGAATCAAAGTTATTTCAAGTTGAAACAACATGAATTTGGTATTGGAATAACACGAAGAATCATGTTGAATTAAAGTTATATCATATTTATATATATTTATTATTTTACTTACGTGATAGTCATCAGAAAATTTTTCGTTGTAGCTGACTGCCCCAGCCAAGATTTGAACTCGTGCCGCCTGCATGATAGTCCACGCGCCAACCACTGCAGCCACAACAGGTTCAAACTTTTCTTTACTTATACACTAAATAAATACCATCGTATGTAAAATGCATTTCATTTTAATTCAACATGATTTAAATGATTACTTGACATAAAACTTATTTGAAATTAAAGTTATAGTCATGTCGATTGAAAATGAAACTTAACGTTTATAACAAAATTGTTTTAACGGTGATTTAAGGTTAGATTAATAATTTTCCGTTTAAAATTAATATGAAACAATGGTAATTTTAAGCCAGCAGCAGTAAATTTTCGCTGGTAACTCGTTTTTTGTCGTCTAAATAGACGACACATGTAAGAATAAACAACAACAAGTCACACAACTAAGCAGAATAGTGAATTGTAGCAATGAACAAAGCAAATAAACACTAACACACTCAAACGACAAATTATTTATTTTAAATTTAATATGATTTCCAATCAAAATTGCGGCATGTGGATTTTACATTCCTTTTTTTTCTGTGTGTATGTACTTATTTATATAATCAGAAATTCCAAAAAGTTTCTTCAGTTATTACAGTTTATGTTTTCTCTGTGCCCACGAAAGACCTTGCTTAAACCAAAATTAAATCAATAATCTTTTTAATATACTCATGAGTTTTTTCAATTTGTTCTGAGTGGTGTTTAAAAATCAAATCTTGAGCTTGTGGAGAGCTTTGAAACGTTTTTTAACTCTGAACGCAGGATGGCAGATTTCTCGTGCTTTTTGAAGGCTTCACTCAGTTTTTTTTTCAATTTAGTTTACATGTGTTTCTTTTTGTTACGTTTTAGCCCGTTTTAAGGGTTCCGTACACCAAAATTGTAAATTTCTAAAATTTAAATCCGTAGAGTTTTTGATTTAACCAGTTTTATTCCAGAGCCTGGAATGGTTAATATTTTTGTTCTCAAACTATTTTGACACTTTTTTGACATTTTCCAGAATTTAAGCTGGATTTTTGTCCTGACAAAATTGTTTTATATGTAGTTTAACGTCTCTCTTCGTGAGAGAGAGGAAAGAATAAAACTATAATTTTATTCGGAACATTTCCAGCTTGAATAGGTTTAATTTTAATTTTTTGTCTGGACAAAGTTGAGCTGAGTTCTCACGTCAAAGAATGTTTTTATATCAATTCTTTCATTTCTTGTTTTATTTATAAATGTGCCATGCAAGTAAAATCATAGTACATATTTAGTTTAATAGCTATTAACATAAACAATTGTATTTTATCCAATTGCTACAAAAAATTTCTCCGAGATGTTTATTTGTTATTTACATATAACAAACATACGGTAGCTTTGATTTTCCAGACAAAATGTTTGAAATCGTGTTGCAAAAAACTCTCAGTAAAAAATTTTGTCCGGTCAAAAATTTTGTTCGGAAACAATGGGTGGCTGAATCCACCTTTAGGAAAACATAATTTCGAAATACCTTTCAAAACATGTGTAATTTTGCGACAATATGAAAAATATAAGTTAACTTATGTACATTAATAAAATTACTTTGAGACTATCAAATGAGTCAGTGGAGCTCCACGATATCTTTAAACATTAAAATAGCATCCAACAAATACGAACATATTAACTCTTTCCGACCCTAGTTTACACTCAATAAATTTCTACAATTCAAAATTAATACATCTTTTACTTTTAATTTTCAGGTCAAAACGTTGCTGAAAAAATTCAACAGATTTTAAAAAATTTCGATTGTGAACTTTCAAGCAAATCTATAATTGTAACAGATGAAGATATTTTTAAAACTGTTCCGGATACTAAACATTTGCCATGCATAAGTCAGTTACTCGACTGTGCACTTTTGAAGTCTGTGGGAGAAATTGATGAGGCTGCTGAAATTGTAAGTTCCAGTTTAAAATTAGTAAGCTACCTAAAGAAGACAGGACTTGATGGACTTTTGGGTGGTACATTGCACAACTTTTATCCTACCCGCTGGATTTTAATATACAAAATGCTAATCTCAATAGAAAATAACTGGAATGAAATCGTAAAAACTCTACAAAATAAAAATGAAAGTGAAATTGTTTCAGAAATAAACATACATCATTTAAAAGCTATGTTAAAAACTTTTCAACCCTTTGAGGAGGCCATAGAAACCTTGGAGGATGACAGTTCGGCCACCTTACATTTAGTTCTGGTATATTTACATGAACTAAAAAAATCCTGTGATACAAATGATAGCGAATTCAGAGATTTTGATTTCATAGGGAGTCTTAAGGAAAATTTATGTTTGAAAATAGAGCAAATAGTAAAGGAAGATATTACAATTATACATAAATTGGCGCTTTTTCTTTATCCTCCCACAAATAAACTGTTGCAGTTTAGCGATGAAGAAAAGAAATCGGTTGACGAAGAATGTATTCGCCTAATGGAATGCTTTAAAAACGAAGTGAAGACAATAATAAAACAGGAACCTGACCAACTTAATACTCCTGTATCAAAACGTAGAAAATTGTTTTCAGATTTTGTGGAAACCGAAGCAAATCACGATCCGAAAGAACTCATCATCCAGGAGTTACAATATTATAAAAATACTCGCGTTGTAAATAGTGGTGATTTCGATATATTTGGCTGGTGGGAATTACAAAAGCAGAATTTTCCCCTTCTATATAAGTTGAGTTGTACCGTACTGGCAACACCGGCCACTAGTGCTGCATCCAAACGAATTTTTCCAGCTGCCAGCAATTTGTTGTGCGAAAAGTCAAACCAGGGTACAAAAGATGCGGATGCAGAGAAAATTATGTTCATTAACTCGAACTCTGAACATGATGAACTTGATAGTTATTTCTCAGTTAGAAATGTGATGTAATTAAAAGAGTAGAAGAATAAAAGAATACGGGTGTATATGTAAATATTTATGCTTCACAATATACTTAAATGGACTTTATATTTTTAGTTTATTTTAAATAAATTTCCTATGGAAGGTTTAATTTTAAGTTTTTTATAATAAATATTATTAACAAAAAACCATCTGGAATTTCATTCTATACCAATTTTTTCACCCAACTTGCTTCCCTTGTAATCCTATTGGCTAGCAATCCCCAGTTTTGGGGATTGTCTCTAACAAATAATGGATTTTTTTTGTGATTGGAGATAAGAATTTAGTGAAAATCCCCAGGGGATTTTTAGGGGGAAACCACTTTTATCACTGGGGATTTTTGGAGATTTCAAATCTATTTCTTCTGCACCAAAATCATTCAAGATGCCAGTGACCCAACAAACATGTTTTTGTGTGTAGCTTACAAGACTTCTTTAATTCATAAAAAAAACCTTAAGAAACATAATGAATCAGACAAACACAAAAATAGCTTCGAATCGGCACAAAGTTAGACTGTGTAATCGGTTTATACAAAAACAATATATAAATAGTTCAGTTTTCTTCTCCAACGCTAAACGTTTTTAATACAAACAACAGGTACAATAAAATTCTATTAAACGACTATTCAGAAGATTTTAATTCTCACGTTTTTCAAATGACACATACATAGCAATTGTTTTGTTCTTGTGTGTTTTTTACGTTACTCTTTTTACATATACTATCCCAACATACCAAATGGCTTGAGAAAAATATTATAATAAGCTTACTAACATAAGCCTTAAGCTTGAAAAAGTATTACAAATATATTGAAAAAAGCTATCGTAAGAATTGTAGAAAAATCAAAAATATTATAAGTGCATGCTTACTAGAAGATTACTCTTGCAATTGTAGAATAAGCTTATGAAAACAATATTATATTAACTTCTGTATAGACTTAGTTTGTCTTAATATTTTTATAAGCTTTGAAGACAAAATTCACAAATAATATATTTTTTAATGTTGAAAAAGAAAATTCTTATTATTTACTTCAAATTCATTCGATTTCATTTTTATATTACATATATATGGAACTTTTTTTTATGCTGCAATTTACAAACTTACACGTGTACCCAATTTGCATTTAAAACTAGATGTAAATGCCGCTGTAGAATGTATTGAAAAAGATAAGTACATTTCAATGGTTATATTGTTCTCTTGAATATATGTATGACGTTTATAAGCATACTTTAGAAACAGTTGCGTATAATAATAGTTTCTCAAGTATTGTTAAAAACTGCTTGTGAAATCACATTTTATAAACATTATTATAAGCGAAGTTAAGAAAAGCTTAAGGCCCACTATTTATATAAGCTTATTCTCAAGTTGTATTGGATTTTGATTACTGTATGGTATGTTGGGATATGTATGTATGTGCATGTACATATGTATGTAGATATTTAGAGCTCAAAGTGTGTACAAATAAAATTAATTTTAAAAATATTCAATAAATTGGTAAGTATATATCCACACGAGTCAGCTTTTGAGTTAATGGGAGAGAGGTGTACACTGCTTAACGTGCATCAAGGCTGCCCAAAAATACTTTGCAGCTGTATTGCTAAGAGTACAGTAACACGATAAAGTAAACGCAAAGATTTTCATTTGAATTTTATCACAAGAAATTATGTTGGTCGTAAAAATGTATAATAATGAGGTTCACACTGAATTTACTATTTCTTTACTTGGTAAGATACAGAAATTTTCAATACATTTTGCCACAATCCGCTTTGTTTTTTCCAAAATTATCTTTATTTTTTATTTATTTTACACACTGTATATGGCAAAATACCAACGCAGCTGCTATAAGTGATATGTATGTATAATCGCACTTTTGTAATGGTTTTTTATTCTTTTTGAACGGAGTAAGTAAGCCCAGGTCTTTCTCATTGTTTGTGACGGTTCATTTGGTTAGTGTGCACAACAAAATCAAAATGGTTAATAGCTGCATTCGAGTATTTACAATTTTTTGCTGTACAAGTTTTTCCAGTAAAAATTAGTAAGCAATAACATGTGATTCAAAGCTATGTATACTAGAGATGAGCGATATTTCAGTACCTGTGATTTAATCACTGTTAATGAAAAATCACGATTCACAGTTGTGACAAATTTGTGAAGTAACTGCTACTTGCAAAGTTGTTCTTTCCTATTTGTTACATCCCACTAAACCTGAGATTCGAAATAAAAGAAGGTTCGCTAAAACGAAGAATTTTCGAAACAAATTTGTTCGATAAATGCTCGTGAATCTAAAAAAAATCGAATGTTCGCAAATGCGAGCTTTTGTCGATAATGTTGCGACAATAAGCTCTATTGCCAAGTTTCATAAAATGTGAATGTTCGCAGCATCGAAATATGTCACGATAAGAAGCGCAATTGCCAAATTTCATAAAATGTGAATGTTCACAGCATTGAACTATTTTCGATAATTTATCGAATGTGTAAATTACATTCATGTGTGCAATAATTGAATAGAAAAAAATTTGCCACGATAGCCTAGTGGACGTGTGCTAATCTGTTAGCCTGGTGGTACCGTGTTCGAATCTGATTGATTGCAGCGTAAGTTAAAATTTAAAATAAATAATTATTCCATTTACAATAAAATAGATAAATTAAAAAATAGAGATAACAATCTTGAAAAATTATTTTTTCCTGCATTTTTGTGGTATCGATAATTCTTCGATATTGGTTCGCTATTGATTTGTCAGCGAAGCATCGAAATCGAAAGATTTGCTGCCACAAACGGCGATTTTTTTCAGTTTTGGCGCTTTTTTCGTTTCTGGGGATTTTTTCGGTTTTTTGTGGTTTTTTTAGTTTTAGCGATTTTTTTTTTGTTTTGGCGTTTTTTTTTTGGTTTTTGCGTTTTTTTTTCGTTTTTGTGATTTATTAATTTTTTGCGATTTTTTCATGTTTTGATGATTTATTTAGTTTTAGCGATTTTTCGTTTTGGTTTTTGACGTTTTTTTTAGTTTTGGCGCTTTTTTTTTTGGTTTTTCCGTTTTTTTTCGTTTTTGTGATTTATTAATTTTTTGCGATTTTTTCATGTTTTGATGATTTATTTAGTTTTAGCGATTTTTCGTTTTGAAGACTTTTTAGATTTTTGAAGTTTTTTTAGTTTTTTGGCGGTCTTTTTAATTTTGGTGATATATTGCGTCTTAGCGATTTTTTTTAAATTTGGCGTTTTTTTTCCTTTAAGCGCTTTTTTCATTTTTTCGTTTTGAAATTTTTTTAGTTTTGGATTTTTTTAGTTTTAGCGTGTTTTAAAATTTCAAGATTTTACATCTTACGGTTTCCAAGATACAGCATATTGTCTCAATTACATAGTCAAAATTACAATAACTAATAGAATACCCTTTAATTTTTATTGTTTTAAATATCGGTGTTAATTGGTGTAGTCTATTCTACAGACTACACCAATTAGCACTTACTTTGAAAATTTAAAGTTTCTATATATAAGTGTGCATATTACATTAGTATTTCAACATTTTTCGTGGCTCGCCTTAGAACACCCTTTAATTCTTAGCTGTCATATATTTATTGTTGTAGCGGTCAAAGTTATACATATTCTGTGAAAATTTCGGGTCCGTAGCTCTTACGGTTCCCGAGAAAACATTACATTCGTATTTCAACATTTTTCGTTGATCGCTTTAGAACACCCTTTAATTTTTAGCTGTCATATATTTGTTGTTGTAGCGGCCAAAGCTCTACATATCCTGTGAAAATTTCAGGTCCGTAGCTCTTACGGTTCCCGAGAAAACAGCCTGTGACAGACAAATTGTATTTAGTTTTAGTAACAGCTGATAGAAATGTACTTTTGTGAACAACGACAATGACTGATATTCACAATAGTACTATTCGTCATCGAATGTGCGTTTGGTATTACACCAAACGAAAATTCGTTCGATCAGCTTTTTCGATCACAGTCGAAGAACGAATATTGGTCATAATAGGCACCATAGACATTTAGCATATGCTTGCCATTGAGATTCCTTCCACTAGTGACCTCGGAACTATCGTCTTACTATAGACTAGGTGGTTCTTATGGGAAAACTTGAGATATTGGCATCAGAGATTCACTAGTGCATTTTAATGATTCACACATACATTCCTACTTATGTATGAAGCTTTTTACAAGGTAAGGAAATTAAATTAGATTTTTAATGAAGATTTTTAGCTTTGCGTGCAACCGCATTTATTTTCAACACAACAAAATGAGACAATAAAAAATCGTTTTGTAGCTGTCAAAAACGTCTCTTCCCATTAAGGGCATAATACACAATCAATCAGCTTGATGTCAGAATCGTGTACGTGTGCTTGACGAAAAATCAAAACCAAGTAGATTTTCCATCAAGCGTCGTCGGTGTCACTTATACTAACGAAATTTCACACATACTGTTACCACGCTTGTCAAGCATGTTGACTGTGTATATTGCCCTTTAAAGGCAAAATAAAAACTGTAGACGATTCGTTGACAATGTAACCAAACTTGTCGACAAAAGTGGTGACCTGGAGGCACTTGGCCCCTGGCTTCCTTCAGGGTTCTTCACGCATACACATGTTGTCAAACTGTGACAATTGTTATATTAATAATTCATTTCAGCTCACACAATTGACAATTGAAATGCAATGTTGAAACTAGCTTCGACCCAACAATAAACAATGCCGTTGGCCGGCATTGTTGTTGGGTGCTCTTGATAAAAGGGAACAGTGTAGCCATATGAGGGGATTTGTCCGCAAAGTTGGGACTTAAACTTTTATTTGGGGACATATTTTCGTGGGGAGGGAATTTTGGGATTTTTTATATAATTAAATCTTAAAATTTCCCTTGTATTTTAACTATGATTTACATATTTCTGTTGTCACAAGCCTCAACCGCTTAAGTTGTTTCCAATTTTTTTCCAAAGAGCACTTTAAAGTCTCAACTCACTTACAATCAGTTGTTGGTTTATTTGTCTTTAACATTTTTAAAGATAATAAGCGTCTTAAAAAGTTACATAAAAGAAAAATTAATAGCAAGAAGACTTATACACAGATGGTCACGAACGTTCAACAAATTTAAATTTGTCCTAACTAGACTCAAGCGGTTAAAAGTTGTGACCACAGATTTACACAAATTTAATTATTTTGGTTTGAGTTCGGTTTTAATTTAATTTTTCAATTAAATTATATTTTAACTAGCTTCTTTCGACCCGGCGATGCATGTGCTTTAAACATATTGAGAATAAGTCCTTAATGTGTTATTTAATAAACGATATCTAATAAACGATGAAAATATCCCCGCCGATTAAAAAAAAAAGAATTTTGAAAATTGGTTTACAAATAACAGAGCTGTGTGTGTACAAACATAAAAAAAGTAAAAAAATACACACGAATTGATAACCTTCTCCTTTTTTGAAGTCGGTTAAAAACCGACTTTAATACAAAAATCGCATTGCATAGATTACAAAATGGACGCAATTTTGCGCTAGGTGAAATGGTCTGTCCTTCTACTAATTGTGCGTTCGTCCGCAGTTTTTTGTAGTACCAAACCTTTCATGTCCTTTCAAATAAAAAATTTTGAAATCGGTCAAGAAATGGCGGAGTTATGCGATAATCAATAAATCGGGCTACCACCGTTTCCACCCGATTTCCACCAAACTTCAAGCAAACACTTTCAAACAAAAAAAATATTTTGAAAATCGGTTAAAAAATTACAGCTAATCATGGCGGAGAGTGAATTTCCCCACCGATTTTCTAAAAAATATTACAGAATAAAACTGCAGTCAAACCCTTTCAAACAAAAAAAGAATTTTGAAAATCAGTTCACATATGACAGCGTTAATCATGCAAGGAGCCAATTTCCCCACCGATTTAAAAAAAAATGGGACTAAACTTTAGGCAAACCCTTTTAAACCAAAAAAGAATTTTGAAAATCGGTTCACAATCGACAGAGTTAGGAGGAGAGCGAATTCTCTCACCGATTTTCGAAAACAAATTATGGGACTAAGACGCAAGCAAACTTTTTCAAACCAAAAAATAGTTAAAGAAAAAAAATTATGGGACCAAACTGCAAGCAAAACCTTTCAAACAAAAACAGAATTTGGAAAATCGGTTTACAAATGCAGAGTTAAGGAATGGAGGGCGGAAAATTTCCCCACCGATATGGGAAAAAAATTATGAAACCTAACTGCAAGCAAACCCTTCCAAACCAAAAAAAGAATTTTAAAAATCGGTTCACATATGATAGAGTTAAGCATTGGGGTGGGGACAAATTTCCCCACCGATTTTGGAAAAAAATTATGTGACCGAACTACAAGGAAACCTTTTCCAAGCAGTAAAGAACTTTGAAAATCGGTTGACAAATGACAGAGCTATGCGTGGGGGAGGTTTCGACCCATTTTATCCACTCTTGGTCCAAAATCCGTAAATCAAATCAGCCTATATTAATGCTGGGCCAAATATCTATCTGTGTACTAAATTTTATTTAAATCGGTTCAGCCGTTTAGGCGTGATGACGTAACAAAAATCTGCAAACAAACAAACAAACATACACCTCTTTTTTAGGGTTCCGTACACCAAAAGTGTAACGGACCGTATTGTTTTCGCTACGCTGTCCGTCCGTCTGTCCATCTGTTACAGGCTATTTTCTCGAGAGCCGTAAGAGCTACGGACCTGAAATTTTCGCAGAATATGTACAACTTTGGCCGCTACAACTACAAATATGTGACAGTTAAAAATTAAAGGGTGTTCTAAAGCGAGAAACAGACACTTTAAGTTTTCAAAATTAGTGTTAATTGGTGTAGTCTGTATAATAGACTACACCAATCAACACTGATATTTAAAACAATAAAAATTAAAGAGTGTTCTAACAGTTAATGTAATTTTTATTACGTAATTTAGACAATTTGCTGTATCTTGGAAACAATAAGAGGCACACTCTTGTAATAAAAAAACGATGAAGCTAAAAAAATCCAAAATTAAAAAAGAAACTAAAAAACGCCAAAACCGAAAAAAGTCGTCAAAATGAAAAAAGCACCAAAACTAAAAAAAATCGCTAAAGCTAAAGATATCGTAAAAAACTAAATAAATCGCCAATAATGAAAATAAATCACCAAATCGAAAATAAAAGCCCAAAAAAAAAAATAAAAGCGCCAAAACTAAAAAAAAATATAAAAAAACCAAAAAAATCACCAAAACGATAAAGTACCCAAATGAAAAAATCGCTAAAACTAAAAAAACACCAAAAAACAAAAAAATCTTTAAACTGAAAAACAGCGCAAAAACTAAAATTAATCGCTAAAACTAAAAATATCGTCAAAAAGCGAAAACGTCAAAAGAAAAAAACGTTAAAATAAAAAAATCACTAAAACTAAAAAAATATAAAAAACGAAAAATCGTAAAGGAAAACGAAAAAATTACATATATAAAAAAACTTTAAAAATAAAAATATCGCTAAAAACACTTTCACATTACCGTGATTGAGTGCATAAGACGGCTTTATGAATGTAGGTTGCGAGCTAACAGGATCGACGGAGAAGCTTTCGGACTAAAAAAAATACAGTTCCACTAAATTCATAACTGAAAAATATTTTATTAAATAATGCGAGTGAGCTGCAAAATTATAAAAGCAGCGTTGCCAATTTGGTGCGTTTCGCACTAGATTTAGCACGTTATAACTATGCCAAACGCGTTTTTTTCGTCTTAGCGCGTTTAATAAAAAACGCGATAAATCGACGCGTTTCTAGTATAGTAAATATTGTTATACCAAAAGAATAATTTAAGTTTTTGTTATCGTTTTAAGCTTCTTACATATTGTTAATATATGTGAGTATTATTTAAAAACAAATATATTGATAGTTATTTATTTTGTTTCAATGAATATTGCTTATTTTCTAATATATGCGTCGATTTTTATTCAAATTTAATTTAGCGCCTTTTGTTTATAAATATTTGTCAACGCTGTGATTTAGCGCGTTTCGAGAAGGGGAATAGCGCGTTTTGGTTATAAAAAGTTGTAAACGCTGCATGAAAGGCAAGAAAACTGTAAAATGTCTGGCCGCACTAAATAATAACAAAAAAAAAATAATAATCCAAACCATTAATTTAAAATCCCGTTTCCTGTGTCAAAAATGAAAAGTTGGCAACGCTGAATACTTAAGTTTCTCCCTTCTCTTTAAATTTACACACACACATATACATGTATATATGGCAGTGATGGAAGATATTTATTTTGAAATGGTACTGAACTTTAACATAAAAAGTACTTCTTTCAACTTAATGGTACTTTTCACACGAATTTAAAAATATTCAACAACTATTCAATTAATAATGTATAAAAATACAACCATGATCCAATAATACAGGTCTGTGCATCAGTACAACAAAAACGTCTTCCTACTGTGATTGTCAAAATAGCTCTATATATATAAAAATTAGTGCTTATGTTTTTTTATATAAAGTTTGACAAACACAGCATGAAAACAAAGGGAGCAAAGCACAATCAGCTAATCTCTTGCACAGACCTGTATTATTGGATCATAAATACAATACGCCTTTTAAGTGGCTGCTAAACAATTCAATATTCTGCTTCAATATATGTGTTTGTGTGCGTTTGTTTACAAAAAATTATTACACATATACGGAGGGGAAATATTCAAGAATATCAAAATGATTTTGATTGTCATAAGAAACGCACACAAGAACATATATTGAAGCTAAAATATATAATTTGACTGCAGCAGTGGCCGTTAAAAGTTTAAAACGCTTAAGGCTAAATCATAAAGGTTAAACTCGAAATATTATGTGAGTCAAATATAAAAGAACGTGACGAGTTTCTGCAAATAACAAATTCAAGTAAATTGATCAATTTAAAAGTTCCACAATTACATTGAAATTAACTTTATTTATACCGTTTACAGATATTTTAGCTAAAAAATTTTTATGTATGTACAAGGGCTGTATTTTTATTTCTTCCATTTAAACACTTAACACATAAAGGTTTATTTACGGACAGTCAAAAGAAAGCACTTTTTCCATCCTAATTTATGTTCAAGAAATATCATATACCTCAAAATGATAAAATTTTCATATATTTTTTTATGAAACGTTTAACTTTTCATACAAAGTTTTGTGGGTGTGCTTTTGTTACATGCAAATTTTTGCTAGTAAAGCGTTCATTTACTTCTTCATATCTGGGAAAGTAATTTTGTAAATTTCTGCTTTGCTCTCTCATTGCTAGTTCCTGCTAGGAAAGTAAATGAAGAAACCTATTGTGCCACCTTCGAATATGACATATTATTGTACAATATGAAAAATTGCGCAATTATATTGCAAGTGAGTGGGCAGCTTAAGTAATTTGAACTAACAACTATTCGCATCTTAAGAAATTAGTAAATAAAGTTCAGCCACTTTATTGCCATGTTTATTGATACCATATACCATTCACGTGTCTTGGTCCGTTTAAGCTACTTTTATATACATACTATGTATTTTACAGTGGCTTTGTCAGCTTGACGATCCATCTGTAATTGTGCATATCTGTCAAAATTGGCAATTTACAGGCGGTTTATAATTTTTGCTTTCACACTTATGTTTTTAGTTCCATCTGACATAACCTACATACATATAATAGTTTACAAAAGCTTGTTTTGTGATAATTTTTTTGATTTGTCGCGAGAGTTTTGTGTTCTTGTATTTAATTGCCGTATCACAAACACTATGTTCTTGGTGCCATAAACAATTGACTTGCAAAACAGCTGATGTCAGGTGCTTTGTCAGTTCAAAATAGAACGCGCTCTAATTGAAAATTTTTCTACTGAAAAAGCAGGCTGATATTTACAAAAGCAAATTTTCTTTGCTTTTGCACACCATGTATGTATTTCGCAGTGGCAAATTTGACAAGCACACTGTAAAATACATAGTGTCTAAAAGTACCTTTAGTTCTATTTTATTTTTTTTTTATTTCGGTGAAAATTATGGATTTACATAAGAAATATTGTTATACATATTTTCTGTAAGAAGAGTCCCATGAAAAGTTTTAATATTTTCAATTTGACTGAATTGCAGAACAGGGGCCAGTTTCTCAAAACTACAATTTATGTACAAATCTACAAATAAAATACACACAAAACATCAAAAATTTTATAAATTTTATTGATGTTTTGTGTGTATTTCACTTGTAGATTTGTAACTAACGCCGGTGATTTACAATCAAAATCAGGGAAAAATTCTACAAATAGTTCAACTAAACTACTTTCAATTTCATTTGGGTTCAATGGGCAGACTGATACCTAAATAGTCTCCTATAAAAAGGAATTTCATAAAAGTTATTTAACAGTTGCTGTATTTTTACAAGCAAAGAAATCAAGAGTTTTTCGAACAAGTTTTTGAATAGAATTGGTTGGAAATTTTAAACCAGAAAAAAAAATGTAAGTAATTTTTCTAAAAGTATTTAATTTTACTATAATTTTTGGCTAGTATATTTTAACGTTACAGAATGGAAAAAGTACTTTTTATGTCGTGGTATTTAATTTTACTATAATTTTTGGTTGGTTTTGGAAAAAGTACTTTTTATGTCGTGAGGGTAATGCAGTATTTTTAAAGTAAAAAGGTACTGAAAATAGTACAAAAGTACTGAATTTTCCATCAGTGACATATGCACATACATATGTATATGTTTGTATGTGGAATGTGTATAGAAATGTGTGTACATTATATCAAGCAATAAATGATGTACTTATATTCTTTGATTGTATATACATGCTGTACAGTATATACAGAACTTGATACAGCGATTGCGGGTAGTATAGTTTTGCTGTTCAACAAAAACGTATTGTAATGTGACGCGGAGTGTTAAATCTATTGAAATTTAAAATCAGAATAAAAGGGAAGATTGAAAAATTTAAATATGGATGGAAAAATTAATGATGTAAGTTTACTATTTCTGTAGCAATATGGAATAACCGCTTAAGTCGAGATAAAAAAATTAGATTTTCTGAAAGTTTTGACGCTATTGCTGAGAGGTGTATAGGCCTAGCTTTTGTGTGACACTTCCTTTTTTAGGTATATGTATATCAGCTTGAAATGTAAAATTCACTTAAGTCGACTTAAACGGTTATTGCATATTAGCACAGTCTTATCAATCTTATTTGGATTATGTGCACTTATCAGCTCAACCTAAATCAGAGCGTATCGTATATTCTAAAGCGGCCCATCCATAATACAATATTATTGCATATGTTATTGCACATATTATTGTCGTTTGGCACAATATTTTAAAAGAAAATAATGCCCAATTTTCCTGACACTGAAAAAGTAAATAGGTACATATGTATGTATGTATAACGCTAAACAATGTCGCCACAACCCAGCAAAAAATAAATGAACGCGTTCAACATGAAATAATGCTTCATGATTTCTTGATCACTTGTTTCTTCGAATGCATTCTGAATGACATCGTAAATCGTAAATAAAGCTGTAGTTTTTGAACTCATTAAAAACGCATGCAATTTCTCTAGGTAATATATTGCATAAAATATTCACCGAAAAAGGCATGCAAAAACGGAATTAAATCATCACATTGACACACTTATAGAAAAATGTATCATCGCATTGATGACGCCCTATCACCAGAATTCTGACATCAATGCTATGACAAATGTCATCAATACAACGAAAACTGACAACAATATTATGACAAACGTCATTATAGAATTTTGTCAAAGTTTAAGTGTCATCAATGCTATGATTGGAATGACATCAATGACATCTTTTATTATATATTATTAAATTGTAAAATATGTATAAGAGAAATAAGTAAACAATGTTTGTAGTTTTTATTTTAAAACAAATGTTATTGTTTTGTTTTTTATTTTTGTGTTTAAACACATTTTTAAAAAGTTAAAAAACATGACATTGCATTGATGTACACTTATAATCATTACTATGACAGATAAAATACGCAAGACCTTTTAAAAACTAATTAGGCTTAAGCCAGTACAGCATACATACACAAGAAAAACTTTGAAAGAAGCGATAGTATGACACCTTTTCATCATATTGATGTCACATAGTCATCACATGTGTCATCAACACAAAATACACAGAAGTGACACGATGTGTTGTTCTATTTGACTCGCTTACACAGTCGTTTTAAATTTTTATTTTCCTTTGTGTTGTCTTTCTAGCCATGGTGTAATAAGTGTACAGGGTGCAGCACAAGGCCAGCTGATAATTTGTTGGTCTCCTAGTTTTGTGTATAAGTGACGTCAATCGTGTGTATTTTTTGACAAACATTATCTAGTTTATATTGTATTTGTTGGCCTTATGCAGCCACCTGTATACTTATTACACCATGACTGGTTTTCGTATTGTTTATTTTCCTACCATTTGTAATAACAAATACTCTGTATTTGTCTCTTTTTAACAGTAATTTTAAAAAACCTGATTTCTGTGTTTTTTACCTGTCACTATTGTGACTTCTGTATATTTTGTGTCATCAATATCAAATAGAATGAGCGCGAAGAGAGTAAAGTGCGGAAAAACAACAAAAACATACTCTTGACACAAATGAAATAAAAGAAATTGTGGCAGAAAACTATTCTGTTTGTTTGTTCTAGATCAGTTGTGTTTTTAAAGATAATTAAATAGTACCACGTGGTGTTCTTGTTAGTGAAATTTATAAGTATAAATATATACATACTTACATATTATTATTTGTTATAAGTTGATTTGGTTACACTATTTTTCTTTTTGTTTGTTTTTAAAGTTACTTTTTATTTTTGTTGCTATTTGCTTTTGCCTTCCTACCAGCGTGACCGTTTTGCGACTAAAGTGGCAATTTGCCACTTTTTCAACTGCCTTGCCACTTTTAGTGCCCCTTTTTTAAAATGAGCTAAATCTGCCACCTTTTGTAATATTATGCCCCTTTTTTGCCCCTTTTTGTGAAATGATGCTTCTTGTTTTAATATAAGCTTTTTATGGCACGAAACTGTTTTTATAAAAAAATCTCAAGACAAAAATTTGTTTTTGAGTCTATCATGTAAAGTCTTATGACAAAAACTATTTTGAAATAGTTTAAGATTTTCGATCTATAGATATTCATTATTGTATTAAAATTATTAAAAATAACACCCTGATTCACTAACACGAACAAGAACGTCTTATTAAAAATTTTTATGAATATCACGCAGCTTTAAATATTTTTGAAATTATTTTCATGCAAATTTTGGTGCCATGTCACAATATCCAGTGACATAATGTCCAAATACATTGTCACTGCTAAAAATGGCATAACATCCATGGACATTGTGACACTTTTAATAGTGCCATGGACTTTATGACATTATTATTATGACCATTACGACACTTTGAAATGTGTCATAATGTCCACACTTTTAAAAATGAAAACAAATTCAAATATACATATTTTTGACTATTCACTTTTTACTTCTGCAATCGGTGACAAGTAAAAAAAGATCAATTGACGTTATTGCATTTTAAAAATTGAAATAAAATCAAGAACAATTTGCAAATAGCGTCAACAATGCTTAAAATATGTCCAATCGACATCGTCGATTCAAAAAAATATTTGGAAATTAATTAAAATTGTTAAGAAATTTTATTTTACTACAAAATATTCGTTGCGTAGCTGGCCTTTGGCCGGGCTTAAGTATTTTTTCTTCTTGGTATATTGAAAAGCGGTCTTCGGCCGGTCTTAACGATTTTCTCCTCTGAGTATAATCAGCGGCTTCGCCGACCGAAGGCCGGCTATGCCAGAATCTTTACTCAGCGAAACTGCTTTTCGATATACTTTACTAATGTTCTGTTTCCATATGCAAACAAGCGACGTGAGTAAAAAATTTTGTATGGAAATTGCAAAAAAAAAATGTGACTGCCTTTCACATAAATTTTATACAAACAAGGCTTGTTTGCATTGTTTGTCTAAAATTTATATAAAAAGCAGTCAGTTTTTTGAACGAAAAAACATCAAAATTGATTCATTTTATTTCAAAAGCATTATATGCCCTAGAAATTCATTAAATATTAGAATTTGGTTCAATTATTCCCTTTTCAAAAAAGTTGCCCCTTTTTTGAAAGAATCCCCTTTTTGGTGCCACTTTTTTCCTCAAAATCCCCTTTTAGTGCCACTTTTTAAAAATTATCAACGGTCACCCTGCTTCCTACTACTTGTGAAAAAAAATTATAATTATATCAACTTAATAAATAGCAAAGCAAAAGTGGATAGAAAAAATAATAAGTAATATATTAAAAGTGAAAATTTGTTATAAGAAATATATTTGAATAAAATAAATTTTTATTGGAATAAAAACATAATTATATTTTAGTTTTTATTTATTTTGCCATAATATCAATAATAGTTTATCAAAGATGATTAATGACAGGTGATGTAAAAGTTGACATCACAATGATGTAAAGTGTCATTGGGTCAAAAATCAAGACACTTGACATAGCATTGATGTCAGATTACATCAGGGTTATGACGCTTTTTCTATCAGTGCACATTTTCATAAAACAAGTTTTAGCTCCAACAAAAAATAAGAAGGCAATAGCTCAGTGGTAGAGAGCGTAACAGTCAGAAAAATATGGTTATCACGGGGTTTACATCAGCGTTATGACGGGGTTTCTATCAGCGACATCATATTAATGACATTTTGACAAAAAATTGATGACAATTCGTCCTTTCTCTGATGTCGGTGTGTCATTGCATTGATGATAGATTTGTCATCATTGGTATTGCTGACCAGCTGATGTAAAGGTTGACATCACCATGATGTTAAGTGTCATGGGGTCAAAAATGAAGACACTTGACATCGCATTGATGTCAGATTACATCAGGGTTATGACGCTTTTTCTATCAGTGCACATTTTCATAAAACAAGTTTTAGCTCCAACAAAAAATAAGAAGGCAATAGCTCAGTGGTAGAGAGCGTAACAGTCAGAAAAACATGGTCCGTATCCCAGCTGCGGCAATTTTTTTTTAATTTCATTTGTTTTATATTTACATGAAAAAACGTCATCGAATCAGGGAACTTGCATGGGTTCAATTCATTCATTTGATTGACGAGCAAGTTCTCTAAATTTTCATGTAAACACATGATCTCCAATGACACGCTAATGTAAAAATCATACATGTTTCACTTAAATCGAACCAATGCGTCATCACTTGCATCAATGATTATACACATGATTTGTCATGTTATTTTTTTACTGCGAAATAACAATTTTCTTCATAAACCAATAAAAATCAAAGATCTTTTGATTTTTGCCAATATATTGTGCCACCTTCGAACATGACACACCCTCACATTGGCGATATTACTGTACAATACGAAAAATTGCACATTATTTTGGAAGTGTGTGGGCCGCTTAAGAAAAAAAAAATACATTGAATGTAGGACTGAAAATAAGTGCCAAGTTGCTTACGCTACGCTCAATGCTCTGATTTAGGTTTGGCTGTTAGGAAGGTAATGAATTTGCCTTGGCTAGGAAGTAAATAGGCTGTCAAATGATGAAATGTCAAGAATTGAGCTGTCATCCTTTGGCATTTATTTAGTGAAAACTTGGGCAATTTTAACCACGGAAGGCTACGCTGTTGAATAACAAATTATAATTGTGAAAATTGCCTATCAAAATGGTGAAAATTTTACTGTATCACTTCGAATGAGCCTGGTACATCAAATAGTCGATGTTCGCAACAACTGCATATCACCAGAGGCACTTTGGGTAACATTTTGCTTAAAGATCTTCATATTCGCGCTTATAAAGTTCAACTCATCCAAGAACTAAAGGAGCCTGATTACGAGGCTCGTATTTGACGAATTGATACAGTAAAATTTTCACTATTTTAATAATTAAAATACCTTGCTCAATAGTGTAGCGTTCCATGGTTAAAATTTCCCAAGCTTTTTCTAAATAAATGCCAAAGGATGACAGCTCAATTCTTGACATTTCATCATTTGACAGCCTATTTACTTCCTAACCTCAAATTCGCCCACCCTTTACATACATATGTATGTATGTATGTATGTATGTACATATGTAAATAAATTACTAAATTAAAAAAAGTATTTACATACATACATATGTACTTATGTATGTATATAAATAGCATGTGCGTTGTAAAAACAATAATTTATTTCTTCTTAGTCCTTAGTCAGTCGTGGCAAGGAGATTGCTGATAAAATCGCTAAGAGAGAATATACATTATATTCCCCACCTAGCAAAAGCAGGGTTTGGGTTATTTTCGCCAGAATAAGCGATGAAGATGGAGAAGAAGTTCCCGGTTATGTTTATTGTCGTGTGTGTAAAAAGGTTTTTACATATAGCCGGACATGTACTTCAAATTTAGTTAAACACAAGTGCTATGCTTTTAAATTTGTTCTCAATATTGCATCAACAAATGAAACTGAAAATGTAAAACATGAAACGTTGAATTTATCTCTTGATTACAATGTCGATGACATTGATAACAATCTAACAAAACTTATAACGAAATGTTTAATAAAAAACTGCCGATCTTATGAATTGATACAGGATGATGATTTTAAGGCGGTGCTTCAAGAGTTTATAGAATTCGGTGCGAAATTTGGTACAGGCATTCATGTTGACAAATTTCTACCAAGCCCGAAAGCAATTGCTAGAAATATTTACGAAATCTACGGGAATTTTTTCAACAAAATTCTTACAGAAATAGCTGCAATTAAAAATAATGGCTTTGGACTAGCGATCCATGTTTGGACGAACAATTTCGTAAAGAAAAATTATGTTGCCGTAACCATACATTTTTTAAATTATGGAACTATTAGCAGTCGTTTTCTGGGATTGAAGCCAATCGAAGGTGAACAATGCACAAGTAAGTATACAATACATACAAACATACATATATACATCCAACCATGCATATGAGTGTATATGCATATCGTCACCTCATTATTGGTTTGACCTACCTACCACTTAAAAAAATAAAATTCTCATTTTTAATAAAAATCTCTCAACTGATATTTTTTAAGAATGATAATTATTTGAGGCACTTTTATATGATCATGCAAGAACCATTTTGCTCTCCCTCTTTGTATGTTTAATATTTATTTCAGATTTTCTTCTATTCGCTTTCTCATTATAAATAAAAACAGTTATCTCTGAAAAGAATATATTTTTTTTTGCTTTTTATTGAATTTACAGAAATATTCAGCTAGAGTATTCTGCTGTCTATTATAGAACGGATAGTAAATAATTTAATGTCTTATTACTTTCTTATGAGTTTATCTTTATATTCTTTATATTAATTAAATCAATAAAAAGTTTAATTTCTTCGAATTTTTTAAATTTTCGTACTAGGTCACACCCGTCGGTCACACCCGTCTCATTTTAAAAATCGTTTTTTTTATAAAAAAAAAAATTGTTTGTTAAACAGTAGACACAATACAATTAAAAACACTTTGAACAGATATCTATACCAAAATTATTGTGTACCTTATAGTCAAAATTTTACAGAATTTATACTGAAAGTCATAATTCTTTAAAACTAAGATTTGTAATGTCACACCCGTCGCAGCTTTCTGGCGACCATTCTGATCAGAAATCGTGTTCTGTCAATGTCTACGCGTTATTCAACGACTTTAAGCTTAATGTCCTTGCGAGTCGCAACGTTTTCTTAAAGGCCATGATTCACTATCCTACACAATCGCGCGATCCGCCAAAAATGACATGTGTGCTAAACAAGTATGGTAGTGTGGACTAAAAATGCAACTGTGTGACAGATTTTTTTGGCAAGTCGTGCGATTTGGAAAAATTTATGAAAATTTTCATAAAATGATAGTTTCCATGCGATCATGTGCATATTCAAAGCAAACAGATGTTTTTGCATCATTTTTGTATAATGGTGTGGCACCTACAACGCCATTTTGAAGCGATTTTTTAAAGTCTGTCAGACTTCTGTAAAATTTTCCTGTGAATGAATCGTGCGATCGTATAGGATAGTGAATCAGGGCCTTAAGTAAACAATTTTATATTCTTGATTTATAACAAAAAATTTGCGTAAAATGGTCACACCCGGCTAAATGGAATTACTCACGTACATTTTTTGTAAAAAAATAAAAAAATAAAATAAAAAACTGAAATAAACAGTAGGAAACTTCATCTCAACAACAAGTTACACAATACACAGCAGTTAGTAAACAAATGCAGCACACTTTTTAAAAATAAATTTAAAAATGTGGCTAATGCAGCACAAAACAAAATTTTTTACTTTTAGTAAAAAGATATTCGGGTATGTTCTGTATTCGATGTGGAATTAAAATGTGCGGAATTATCAAAGTATTGTTGTTATAAATATTAATTTGCAACAACAATGCTTTGATAATTCCGCACATTTTAATTCCACATGAAATACAAAATATACCCGATTAACTTCTAACTGCATTCATGAAAGTTTACAAAAATTTTAATTTTTCTTCAAAACATACATATGCCGAAAGCAGTGGTGAAAAAAAAATCTGGTATATTTTGAGAAAACCTCCTGTAAATAAATCTTCTTTGTCCTTTTTTTCCATTCCGACTTTTTGGCAATTTTTTATATATGAGCTAAAAATGCGATAGCCGATACAGTTTAAAAAAAAAATTATATTTATTATTATTTTTTAAGTTACGTATCATCAATGAAAGTATGTATAGTTAGTATTAAGTGAAGCAAACATTTCAAATATGAAATAATTACACTTTTTTTTGTCAAATTACAGATGCAATAAAATATTAAGAGACACCACACGCTAATAAATGCAGTACTGCACTCAAACAAGTTTGATATTCTAATGCAGCGCACGCTGTACTGCATTTAAGAACGTAGGGATATTTCTATTTTACTTCTACGTAAGTCCGCTTCATAACGGAACATTCAGTTCTACTGGAAACGTAAAATCTTTTGTAGTCCAATGAGATTTATTATTAGCATCTTCTATATATAACAGACTTATTTAGTGTGTTTAGGTAAATCTAAAAATTTTAAAGGCGAAAATTTCGCACTATTTTGATTTTCTTTGTTTATATGTATACATTAGAAATGAGCGATCTCGTGATTTTTAAAGAACATCGTGAACAGCGAACGTGATTTAAAAATCACTGTTACTTAAAACTGTGATTGTGATCACTGTTTTCAGTTCTCTTATATCCATAGAACAAAAACGTTGTTCTTTAATATACCAAGGCATATTCAAATACGCCTTAAAATATACTTTGAATTTTAAAAAGAAATCCTAATAAGGAAGAAGAGAACACATGAAATAGCAACACTATTCGTTTATTGTTATTGTACGTAAATAAAAAACGATATTACCCACACAAACAGTGAAATGTCATAATTTTCTGTATCCCAGCAAACCAAAACATTCGAAAATAATATCGCATTCGAATGTTGCGCACACGTTTCTCGGACAAAACACTCGCGATCGGCTATCGAAGTCGGAAAGAGAAAGAGCTGCTAGAGCTCACTCGTCGCTCAGTTTGTGGCAGCAAATCTTTCGATTTCGATGCTTCGCTGACAAATCAATAGCGAACCAATATCGAAGAATTATCGATACCACAAAAATGCAGGAAAAAATAATTTCAAGATTGTTATCTCTATTTTTTAATTTATCTATTTTATTGTAAATGGAATAATTATTTATTTTAAATTTTAACTTACGCTGCAATCAATCAGATTCGAACACGGTACCACCAGGCTAACAGATTAGCACACGTCCACTAGGCTATCGTGGCAAATTTTTTTCTATTCAATTATTGCACACATGAATGTAATTTACACATTCGATAAATTATCGAAAATAGTTCAATGCTGTGAACATTCACATTTTATGAAATTTGGCAATTGCGCTTCTTATCGTGACATATTTCGATGCTGCGAACATTCACATTTTATGAAACTTGGCAATAGAGCTTATTGTCGCAACATTATCGACAAAAGCTCGCATTTGCGAACATTCGATTTTTTTTAGATTCACGAGCATTTATCGAACAAATTTGTTTCGAAAATTCTTCGTTTTAGCGAACCTTCTTTTATTTCGAATCTCAGGTTTAGTGGGATGTAGCAAATAGGAAAGAACAACTTTGCAAGTAGCAGTTACTTCACAAATTTGTCACAACTGTGAATCGTGATTTTTCAGTAACAGTGATTAAATCACAGGTACTGAAATATCGCTCATCTCTAGTATACATAGCTTTGAATCACATGTTATTGCTTACTAATTTTTACTGGAAAAACTTGTACAGCAAAAAATTGTAAATACTCGAATGCAGCTATTAACCATTTTGATTTTGTTGTGCACTCTAACCAAATGAACCGTCACAAACAATGAGAAAGACCTGGGCTTACTTACTCCGTTCAAAAAGAATAAAAAACCATTACAAAAGTGCGATTATACATACATATCTACGCCTTTTTGGTTTATGAAAATAATATACTTGATGACACTTTATTTTGAATTTTTATTATAAAATCGTTATTTTTCAACCCATATGCATAAAAGATCAAAAGAATCATAGTCAATCAAAAACGCAATGTTCAATTTTTTTATGATACGTTGTTTTGCATTTTAGGTGACGATATGTATTTCTAAAATAGGGAATTTTATACATACAAATCTTAAATGTTAACATTTCCAATACTGTACACCTACTGCTTCTACTATTTCATTATAAAACAAACGGGCAATTTACACAAAGATTTGTGTAAACACGTTTTTTTTTGTTTGAGGCGGAAAGGATTTTCTAAAAATTATGGAAATGCACTTTAACTTCCAAACTGGCCACTACAGCACTTTCGGCACAGCCTAGTTTGTGCTTTCGATATGAATATTTTTTTTTCTCCTCAAAAACAGTTAAGTAAATTATTAAATGTCATTCCAAAGTACTCCTAAATAGTGGTCTGAAACTATCAATAGTCTACACTATCGATAGCATGCGATAGTTTTTGAAAAACCATCGATAGTTTTCGATAGTCTTAAAACCACAATTTGCCTAAAGCAAACGGACTGGTTTTAGACTTCAGTAGCTTATTTTTTGTACACTTCGTATTTTTTACCGCCCAATCCACTAAAAATGAGTCAGTGGGGAGCGGAAAAAATAAAATTTTTAGACATGGTACTAGAGTTTCATGGGAATTCCCGGCAATTCCGCTAAATTTTCAATCCTAATTTCCTGGGAAATTAGTGTGGGAACTCCCGGGAATTTTTCGCCTTTATATATTGTCCTTCAATAAACAGGATTTATAAAAAATATTTTTCTAAGGAGTTGTTGTCTGTGAAGTTTCCAACAGCTTTTATATAACAAAATAAACAGCAATATCGAAAAAAGCACATAACAATTAAAATTTCAAAATGCTTGCACTAATTTACAAGTTTCGGTAAATTTTGTCGTTCCCTAAAACTGAAAGATGTGTTTAGTGGGATTCACTCTTGGTTACTTCCATTTTACCAAATTTTACCCCAAAGATACACTATCGGACCTAATAATTTAAAAAACAAAAACTATCATCAACTATCGATAGTATTAAAAAATATCGATAATGTTTCGATAGTCAAAAACTATCGATAGTATCGATAGTACCATCGATTGTTTCAGACCACTACTCCTAAAATACCCTGCAGAAAAAATGACTAGTATGTGGTTAGAAATATACTAGTTGCTTTTTTATTCAGACTAGTTGCCTAACTGTCCTTTTTCCATATATCGAACTATCGATTTTAACATTAGGTTGTCATAGGAGCCCAATTAGTTAATTTGTACATACTTATATGTTAGTTGAAATACTAATTATTATAGACTAGTGCGCTTACTAGTTTCTTTATTTATATTTTTTTAAATATTAAAAACCGTTTGGCTCAACCGGGGTATGAACACACAGTCCTCATATTTCAAGGCGTGTACTCTATCTACTGAGCCACTTTCTACTTATTATATTTGGAGCTAAAATTTCGTTTTATGTATTTACTCCTGAAAATATGTCAATTTGTAAAAAATAAAATTTAAATTACTAGTTTCATTACAACTAGTTGTATGACTGTTCCAAAACGTTGTTGTTTGACTAGTATCGTTACTAGCATCATTACAACTAGTAAGATGACAGTCCTTTGTTGACTAGTAACGTTACAACTAGTAATATAACTGTCCCAAAACGTAACTAGTTGTACATTTAGCTGCAGGGTAGAACACGAACTCAAAATACTTCCCTGCAGACAAAGTAACTAGTATGAAGTTAGAACTATACTTCAGACTAGTTGCCCATCTGTACTTTTTTCATATATCAAACTATCGATTTTAACATTAGGTTGTCATAGGAGCCCAACTAGTTCATTTGTATACAGTTAACTAGTTGTTGTAAACTAGGCTCTTACTAGTTTGTTTATTTAGATTTTGTAACTCTTAAAAAAAACTTTGGCTCAACCTGGGTACGAACACACATTCCTCACAAGTAGTCTACCCCCTGAGCCACTTACTACTTATTGTTTTAAGAGTTAAAAATATATTTTATATAAAAGTCGTATACCTGAAAATTTTTTCCTTTTTTTACTGGTATCGTTATTGTCTTGATACAACTAGTAATATGATTCTTCTTTTTTTACTAGTATCGTTACTAGTATTGCCACAACTGGGAATATGACTGTCCTTTTTTGACCAGTAACATTACAACTAGTAATCTGACTGTTCCAAAGCGTATCTAGTTGTAAATTTAGCTGCTGGGTATCTCATTCAGAACGCCAACGAGATTAACATTTCCACAAATATACATATATGCGTAGGAATATAACGTCCGCAACACAGGATTTACCCAAATTGAATTCTTTGCTGGAATTTGAACTTAAGCAAAGAAAAGCGCAGCTATGAAGAAATATCTCAGATATTTCTACACTAATTGTGCTGACTTTTAAACATTAAAAATCTACACAAATAATGCCCACTAATCAATATATTTTTTTCGCCATTTTCAGACCAAAATATTTCAGAAAAAGTTGAACATATTCTTACAGAATATGACTGCGAACTTTCTACTAAATCATTAATAGTAACAACTGGATCTATCGGCGTTATGACAACTCAAACTATTGGCTGTATTAGCGATCTGCTCAACACCGCTCTGCAAAAATGCATGGAAGAAGTCCCAGAAGTTGCAGAGCTCGTCACTTCTTGTCTAAAAGTAGTAAACGTGTTAAATAGAGAAGAAATCAACATTTTTCCAGAGCAAAAATGTTATCCTAGTCGCTGGATAACTTTATTCGAAGTTCTTAATTTAATGTTAGTACACTGGGAAGAAGTTAGATGTGCTCTTGAACTTCAAAATAAGGAAGAACATATGATACATATACAAATAGATCATTTAAAAGCTCTGGTAGAAGCTATTGAGCCATTTGAAGAAGCCTTCAGCAATTTGGAGAAAGAAAATAAAGCCACTTTACATTTAGTACTCGTATATTTGCACGAGCTAAAAAAAGCCTGTGATTCAAATAACAAAGAAGAGTATGATTTCATTGTGATATTAAAAGATATTTTAAAATTCCACTTGAAGAAAATCACTACGGAAAATATAACAATTTTCCATAAATTAGCACTTTTTCTTTATCCGCCCACAAAGAAAATGCTACAATTTGACGATAAAGAAAAACAACGTGTCGAGGCAGAATGTATACGTCTAATGAAATGTTTCGAATCCAATTTCAAACCGATTGTGAAACAAGAACCAAATGTTACTTATACTCCAGTTACAAAACGCAGAAAACTATTTTCCGATTTTGTGGAATATGAAGTAAATGACGATCAAGATGAATTTATTCAACAGGAGATACAAATTTATAAGATGACACGTGTTCTGTATAGTGAAGACTTTGACGTTTTTACATATTGGGAGCAGCAAAAACATAACTTTCCCCTTCTCTATAGTTTGAGCCGTATGATTTTTGCAACACCTGCAACTAGTATTTCAGCGCAACGTATTTTTACCTCTGCTGGTAGTTTGTTATGCGATAAAATATCTGGACTGGATATTGAGCAACTTGCTTTTATAAAGTTCAATGGTGGACAAGATGAGCTCGATTTTAAAACTTAAGTTGTACATAACACAGATTATAGATACATACATACATAAATATGTATGTGCATATTTACCTTCATATTTACATACATGTACATATAAGAAATGCATAGTTACATGCATATACGCATATGTATGTACATATTTAAGCTATCCCTGTCGGAAACGTAGTTAACTTTAAATTAACTTTAAGCTGGGGTTCGAACTATGTATGTATCACACGTTTTATAGTCAACGCGCTGCGCTGACCACCCAGCTAACGTACCATTTAAAATAATAATAGCAAAAAGTTTAATATAAACTTGAAATGAGTTTCAAAATAGCTGAGAGTAAAGTTGTTGTTGGCTCTCACCAAATCCAATTATGTACTCTTAAGAATTGATTTTCTGAATTACATACATTGTAGTTAGCTTTTAGTTAGTCTACGATAAGTTAACTGTAAGTTGATAATTTTTGTGGTCGACTAGTGATTTTCCGACAGGGATGTTACCGTTACTGTGGGTGAATTCGTAAATGCAGTAAATTTGTGTAGCCGGTTTGCAAACTATTGCAAGAGTAATAAAAATGCTGCCGTTGTTGCAAAAGGCTGTGTCAGCACTGTCAAGTTTTTGTATAAAGAAAGTTTTGACGAAAAAATGTACTCCCAAGTGTTTGTTTTCGAGCGCAGAACATTGACTATTGCACAATTACTGAATTACCGAACGTACCCCGTATTTACAGACACACATACGTATGCGCATATTTATGTACGTATTAAATCACTCGCATTCTAAACGTAAATAGTTTTTAATATTTGCTTTTAATAGTCGAACTCAAGGCATATTCATTACAGGTACCACTATAACTAAAACAAACACATGTATTTTGTTGGTAGAAATACCCCAGAAATATGTCAAATCCATTATCTGTGACCCGCACACATTCATAAGCTCTCTCAAATTTACTACCCCATGCCCGTTGTTGATAGAAAAATCCCAGGCATGTGTCAAAATCTATTGTCTGTGTGACGCACACATTCTCAAATTTACTAAAACAGCTGTTCTTGTAGTGGTACCTGTTAAATATACCTTGGTCGAACTGTTTATTAATTAATAACACAGGCCAACGAAAACCAGATTTTTTAATACTTTTCAAAACAATTTAGCTTAATTTCATGTCTTAGGCGCTGAAGCCGAAATTAATTTTAATTTTAAAATAAATTTTTTTTTACCCTAACTTGAGAACAGTATTTCCGATTTCGATTAAGAAAACATGATACAGATGCCATTAAACTGTGTTAACATAGTTTTTTTTTATTTGATCAACGCTTTCGGAGTTATTCACAAATTAGGTTTGAAAAAAATGTTCTTTTCATACAAAATTAACGAATTTTTTCTTGAGTGTTGTGTTTTTCTTTCTAAATATCCATCAAACATTTTAAATTGCAGGAACTTAAGTTTTTAACCATTGTTCTTAAAATTTAAATTTTGTTCTTGTTCTTTTCTATCTGCGTACATTTAAGATAACTAGGATCCCGCCCGGTGGTCGAAAGTCGACCACTTGGTCCGTAACCGGGTTTGTTTGTAACCGGGTTTTTTTAACAAAAAATATATTGTGCATATCTAGAGAAAAATACCTTTTAAACCACATACATATCTTTCATAATATTGGTTGACAATAAGATACTTAAAAGTGTACGACAAAAAATGGTGTGGCCTATTTATCATTGATGACAACTTTGGCTCTTCTTTACGATATGACATACTGTATTGTCACATCGTAAATTTTTTACGATATGACAACACTAAGCTAGCCATACACGGTGTTGTCATATCGCAGCGTTGTCATATTGTAAAAACCTTACCATATGACAATACAGTGTGTCATCGTTTTTTGTTATATCGTAAAAAAGAGGCAAAGTTGGCATCAATGCTATTTATACACATATGTATATATGTATAAGATGTACATTTAGCGTACACAAGCACAAACAATACAAAACTTAATGGAACTATTTAAAAAGTTCTTTTTTTGGGAATTATTAAATTACAGTAATTTTAATTTTTTAACGTGCTTTTAGACATACTGTGTTATCACATCGTAAGTTTTTTACAATATGACAACACTGTATGTCATATCGTTTTTTGTCATATCGTAAAAACCCTCATCTCTTCATTTATGGTTACAATGTCCATTAAAAATTCTTGTACCAAATGCTCTCTGAGCGATAAATTCCTCAAATTGTGATTGTAGAACATGTGTAAAAAAGAAACAAACGGAAAAATAAAGGGGACATTTCTGAAGATGTTGTCATTTACATTGTCATTAATGAAAAGATGGGTGACAGTTACTACATTTATACGCACGTGCTATTTGCAAATAAAAAGGTAGTGCTACCAAGTATGGTTTTTTATTGTAACTTACTAACTCACGAAAACAATTACTGATTAACGTGCTTATTTGCAAATAAGAAGTTTGGGTTGCCACCTTTAAGGGCAAAATACACCATCAATCAGCTTGATGTCAGATTCGTGTACGTGTGCTTGACGAAAAATCAAAACCAAGGAGATTTTCCATCAAGCGTCGACGATGTCACTTATACTAACGAAACTTCACACATACTATTACCACGCTTGTCAAGCATGTTGATGGTGTATATTGCCTTTTCCATATGTTTGTTAATAAAAATTAATCAATAGATAAATATATTCACAAATACATAGATGAATAATCAGTGATTTAAAAAGTTACAACAAAAAAGTATTTAGCAGCATTTTGCGTTTTTATTTCCAAATAAGCTCTGCGTATAACCTAGGTAAGTATCGCTCTTGTTGTCATGCATGAACTTAGCGGCCATTTGTTCGAAAATGTCCTCACATATCTGTTTTAGCTGTCACCAACAGGCAGGTCATTGACGCTTTAATATTACCATGCATCGGTCTTGCAAGATGTCTGAAAGACATGGCCAACCAGGTTATCTTTAGTGACGTTATTCTTGCTATTATTTGTCTCAAGTACACATACACAGTGTGTTTTCGCATACTCGTGTACACCAAACAGCACGATGATTCTGGTAGTGCCTATTCGGTGTTCGAGAGACACACATGAAATAATCTGCTGTTATATCAAATCCACACGTTCAAATAAATACATTTATTGTTTTTAGTGGCTTCGCTTATAATTCAAAGCTGTTGTGACATACATACATAGTTTAATAACTTTGTTAAGAAAAAAATGGAAGCTGATATGATTGTATGTACATATGTATGTATATCGTAGCCTAAATCTTTTAAAATGGGCAAACCCAGGTAATAATTACTCTCTTTTACGTTTGCATAGCGTTGCAAACTCTTTAATAAACAAATTCAACTAAAAACTGGCTGAATAATTACATACAATAGATGAGGACAAAAAGATGGAAAAGTTGTATGTATCGAGGCAGATCAGAAAGAAAAAACACAAACAAAATTAAGTTGCCATTCTTCTTTGAAAGTAAAATTCAAAGAAAAAAATTCTTTCGCAAAAACATTTTTGATAAACTGTATACCTACATACATATGTAAGTATGTACCTAAATGTATATGAATATACATACATACATATAGTAAAGCAGATTTAATTTACGCATTGGTAAATATGTAGTGTATCACAAGGATGGAAAATGCAATTACTTTTTGGAATCATTAAAAATTTAAATACAGTGGAATCCGGATAAACGCACGCCAAAATATAAAGAGAAAATAATTAAGAAAATACGGCATGGTTTTAAATACCGTCTGACGGAACATTAAAAGTAGCATTAAATTTCAGAAGTTATACTAATATGTTAACATTTTTGCACTGATCAAATATGCTTCCGTACAGTTCTTTTGTTTTTAGTTGATTAAAAATATTTACCTAAAAATCTAAAATAGCTGTTAATTGATACGCATATTAGTTATATTACAACGCGGCAGATTTAATGATCATATTGCAAATATAGCCATGTAATAATGAATTTTCTATGACAACACTGTTTTTTACACCAAAAAAGTCTCCGTACATTGTTTGTTTTTGTATTATACCTGTTTTCCAGCAAATTTCTATTAGCTTAAAAAATTAGTTTACCAGCTAAGGTAGTGTTTAATCTAAAATAAAACGATTATTTAAAAAAAATTTTAAAATTATGGAGTGCAAAAATAACCAATTTTCTATGGATATTAAAAAATTTATAATTGATCAAAATAATAATGGAAAAAGTCTGTCCGAAATAATTGAAATTGTTCGAAGGCTTCGTTCTTCCATTTAGTACGGTATTCAATAATTTAAGAAATCTGGAACAATAGCAAACAAATCAAAAATTGTCCGTTCAAGAAAAATAGAACATCACATGAAGAGGAGAATTATACGAATGGGAAAATCCGAAAATAAGTGCGTGTGTCATTGCAGGAAATGGAAAAAAGAGCGATGGAATAACTATGAACCCCTAAACTGTAAGAAACTTATTTTAACGAAACGGGTATAATGGGCGGGTTAGCCGTAAGAAACCATGTGTTCGAAAAGTTAATATGCAAAAGAGACTGGGTTACGCTATTGAACATATAGATAAAGATTTTCGTTTTGGGACCGGGTTATTTTTAATGATGGAAGTAAGTTATCTGTTTTTGGTTCAGATGGAAGGAAAATGGTATGGAGAAAGTCAAATCTGAAATGAATCTGAAGCCTTTGACCCCAACTGCAAAGCATGGAGGAGGCAACGTGATAGTACGGAGCTGTAATGCTTCTTCTGGTGTGGATAACATCGTTTTTATTGATGGATAAATATGCATATTTAAATATATTGAAAGAAAACTTAGGATTGGGATGTTTGTATTACTTCCAACAGGAAAACGAACCCTAACACACTTCTGGATTAGTAAAGAAATGTGTCATATGTAATGTCCCAAAGCGTTTAAATCACCAAGCGCAGTCCCATGATCTTAACCCAGGCGGGCATTTATAGGACCACTTGGATAGAAAGATCGGCCAACACAATATCGCTAATAGAGATCATCTCAAAGCCGTAGTTAAGGAAGAATGGGCAAAAATATATTCTATCACCACGACAAAACTTGTACACTTCATGAAAGCCGACTAAATACTGTAATTATTAATAAAGGAGGACCTACCACATATTAGCTGCAACTTAGGTTAATATTAGGAGTTTTAAGCTAAAAGCTGCGAACTGTACGGAGACTTTTTTGGTTTTAACTAAAATTTATTTTATATTACTTTTCATTTTATATTTCCCATAAAATAGAATAATCTACCAAATATAAGTACATTAAAGTGATCATAAATTATTGATAGTATATATAATGAGAGTTTCTGTATGGAGACTTAATTGATTCAGTATAAATATACAAGCTCATCCAATTATTTTCTTTACCACCATTTAAAATTAAATTATTTTTATTTTTTGAAACATTCTTAATTTATATTCCTTAGAATTGGACATTTTCCTAAAAAGTATTTTATGGTTTCTTCTTCTCTTAGATTCCAGAAGGAACGTAGTCGCTGGTTTCCTTCACGAGAGAAGTTAGCATTAAGCTATAACAAATCTTCTCTTGCTTTCATAATTAGCGACATTTCCCTTTGATTATACATATGTGCTATTACAGTATAATTCGTTTATAAGCCACACCGCTTATAGTAGAATTAGCGATATATGTATATATTCCAAAATGTTAGTTTTTGTGTTATCTATAAGTAGAATACCTGCAAAATATTTTTTATTTACTCCTATAGTCCATTTTCGCTTATACGCCACCAAGATTTGGTTTGAGATATCTTAAATATATGCAAGTTATGGAAGATATAATCCAAAATACAAAAGTCAAAAATAATATATTTTGTAATCATAATTTTATAAAAATATTACTCATATTGAAGTAGAAATTGTTTTTATGTTAGCAATCTTAATTTCAGTATTTGTGAATTTAGTAAATAAGGAAGTAATTTTTTAACGTTAGTTTTATTTTTTTTTGTTAAAAGAAATAAGTTTATGGCAATTTGCATATAAGCCACAAATTGGCTTATATAAAAATCAAGATATAGTCCAATTCGCCTTATAGTCCACAAAAAGGGTGCGAATGAGCCAGTGGACTATAACCGAATTTTAGTGTACATCTGCTAGATCCTCCATTAGATGACAACAAATGTTAGGCTGATTTTTTAAAGATCTATTGACGAGTTTACATTAGCACCCAACGAAATGACGGCACATAGATTAGCTAATCACAACAAATTAAATTTTTACACACAAATTCCTGAGAATATGTAGAATAAATTAATACATTTTGTAAATAAGAGGTTTAGTTTTTGCTTTGACTTATTGCTTGTTAAATTAATTGAAATTGACGCTGTGACGTAGGGTGCAAGCAACTTGATAGTCAATTTTGTTTTAAGATGCCGTCGTCAAGGAATCAACAATGATACAATAAAATCCGTTCATAACGAATTCTCGGTTGTAGCAAACTAAGTCTAAAGTCCCGAAGTTTTGGTTGCCATTTTCATACAAAAATGCTTCGTAAGAACGAAGAGTAAGAGTTTTCATACGTAAGAGTTTTTATAAAAATTTGGTACCCACTAAGAAAAGTCAAGCGACGACAACTGTCAAAATCAGTCACTTGTATTGTTGATGTCGCCAAATAAAAAAATTAAAACAATAAAGTGTTTAAATTTTATTAATTATTAATAATAATAAAATAAAGTTAAATAATAATAACAATACATTTTATTATTATGAAAAAAAGTAAAAAAAAAAAAATGATTTTAGAAGTTTTATAGCCGAATAGTATGAAACTGGAGTTTGGTTTGAGTTGATTGAAGGTGGGCCAGCATTCGTATAAAGCATCTTCCCTATGCTCTGTATGAGCTTGTAAATAATCCGTAAATTTTTTCTGCATCAAAGCTATACGCTCGTGCGCGACCTATGTGAGTACGTACAGTTGGTAAATCAGGAACACTTGTTGTTATATCCTGAACTTCAGGACAATAGGCCTCGACAGATTGCAATAGATCCCAGATTTATTTTCGTGGACTCAATAGTCCCTTCTTTGTACGCAAACCATGACCCGAAACATGTTCAATAACAGTAAAGAATTGTTGTAAAAGCAAATGATCAGAATCCAACATATGTACGTCCATAGCGCACCGATTGTTCGGGTAATTCTTTTACTACCAATTTACAAATATTTATCAAATTATTATGTTAAATTTCAGCGGGATATCAAGAGGGCTTTTTCTTATTATCAGGTTTTGATAATTGGGAGGTTGAAGCTGATGATGCTTCCGAAGTGGCGCCAATGGGGAGCTTGTACCTAAAACAGCACCAGATACTGCTGAAGCAGCGTTTGAGACAATGGAACTTAGATGATAAGGATTCTGTGCGTCGAAATGTGTCGCGTAACCGGTTTCAACAAAAATATGTTTGTAAATCGCATAAAAAATGTTTTTTTTAAATATTTGCAGGGGGAATATAAAAATGTTTTTTTATTGTGTCACAATTTGAAACATATACTTATGCATACATACATATGTCTTTTGTTTACATTTTTAGTAGCTTTAATTAGCATAGAGTTGCATTTCTTATGGTACACTTTTCACATTTCAGCGCTCTTTATTTTCAAATTAGCGTTTTATTTGTGAAATTTTTGATGTGGCAATATGTTAATTTGACAATTAGTAAATGCATTACGTGAACAACGTAAAACTTGATGACCGACAAGTCGATAGTTAGTGGGTCGCTCAAACGAACTACAATGAGTAACTTGTCGTTAGTCGATCGAGTTGTCGATCGATATCGTGGATTAGGCTGGTAGTGTCATAAGATCTTTAAGAGTTTTCTTGAATCGAAGTAAAAATAACATGAACATAAGGATTTATTTGTTGAGTGTTAAGCAATGTCTATATGGGCATTTCCACAGGAAAGTCCACTTTCTGTCACGTTCGTCACCAAGAAAGTAAGCTTGTTTTTCAGAATCAAGAGGTTACATTTTTCCTAAACTTTTACTAACTGTTGAACTAATTATGGGCTACACAAGTATATGAAGAAGAAAAAAAACTTACGTTGCTTGAAAAAAAACAACATAATTGCTTGGCGTTGAATGTGACAGAAAGTGGACTTTCCTGTGGATATACCCATATGCAAATCATCAGTAGACTTCAATCATACTTTTGAAAAGTTTCAAAGCTCTTACTTGCGGTCTTCAGCTAACATAAAATGACTAACTTTAACGTTAGCTTCAAGTTAATGTTAAGTGTAGACTGTTCAAGTTAATGCTTTTTTTTTTCAAATTATAACGTAATTGTTAGTGTATTTGTTTAACAACGCATTCATAACTTCAAGTTACAACAGAATTTCATGTTAGGTGTAGACATAGAGTTACTTTATGCACAGACTTTCAAAAACCATTTTAGAGTTTACAAACAATAATTTTTTTTAAATCACAAAAAATAAAATAAGCATAGTGGCTTCTATACTTTTCTTTATTTTAAATAAAATTGGGAGAATATCTCATAAAATGAACATTTTAAAAATAATAGTGGAATGCAATAGTACAAAACTTTCCATGCCTGCACTTAATCATTGGTTTTTCAGAAACAATATCAGCGAGTAGAGTCTACTCGCTAAACCCAAGTATACATACTTACATACATGCATACCCACATTCATGCATTCATATTTGTGTTTTATTTTTAGTGGCGTTGTTCTGCTATTGTTTCTCTCAAGTACTCATACACAGTGTGTTTTTGCACACTCGTGTACACCAAACAGCACGATGATTCTATGCCGGTAGTGTCTATTCGGTCTTCGAGAAACACACATTGTTCCTTGAAGTAATCGGCAGCGTTATCAAATACACACCTTCAAATAAATACATTTGTTTTTTTTATTGTCTTCGTTTATTATTCAAAGCTGTTGTAGCTTTTGGTTTAATAATTATTAAACTAAAACTGTGGTACGAGAAATGGAAAGTGATAGTGTAAGTACCAAGGCATATTCATTCAATCTACCTTGGTAAGTACGTATGTATGTATATATATCGTACCCTAAAGAGCTCTTTCCACAATACAAACAGTTGATGTGAGTAAAATATTTGTTTAAAAATCATTAAAAAAAAGGAAATGCTTTTCCGAAAAATTTTATACACAAATCAATTGTCTGTATTGTGCTAACTGAACATAAATCTTTCAAAACGGGCAAATTCAGGTAATAGTAATTACTCTCTTTTACGTTGCAAACTCAACTCAATAAATTTATAGTTAAAAAAAAACTAAAAAACACACTTTAAAAGCAAATGGAACTAAAAACTAGAAAGTAATTTTGGGTATGAAGAGTTAATGTTATAGCAATTCCGGCAATAAATTATGACTAATTAATTTCGAATAAGATTGAAATAAAACTTACGTTATGTATTAATAAAATAATTCACTTATAGTGAAGAAAAAGAACATAAATATAAAAAAAAATAGTGAAACGTATTTTAAAGTGTAGAAGGATTTGCATCCAAGATGAAACGAGTACAATTGTTTGAACACCAAGGTTCGCAATTGCGATTCAGAGAGCGAACCAAGTGGTTCATATTCCCGTATGAACTTGGTATAATTGCAAATAAGAACGTTAAATGCTGCCAAATACTTTTTTATTGTCATATATTAAAACACTGAATATTTATCTATTTATTAATATATTTATCCACTTATTATTTTTTATTAACAAACATGTGTAAAGGTGGCATCTCAAACTTCTTATTTGCAAATAGTGCGTTAATCAGCAATTGTTTTCGTGCGTTAGTAGTTACAATAAAAATACATACTTGGCAGCACTACGTTTTTATTTGCAAATAATCCCTGCGTATAAACGTAGCAATACATAAGTATGTATGCAGTGATGGTATTTATTAGCAATTTTTTACGATATGCCAAAAAACGATATGACATACTGTGTTGTCATATCGTAAGTTTTTTACGATATGACGACACTAAGATAGCCATACACGCTGTTGTCATATCGTAAAAACTTACGATATGACAACACAGTATGTAATAACGTTTTTTGTCATATCGTAAAAATGGCTGTATGTAAATATGGCACGTCAAACTTCTTATTTGCGAATAGTCGGCCATGTGCTGAAAATCGCATTTCGCAAAATAAATACGATTTCGAGTCGAAGTCACTAAATTGGTGTGTGGGATATCGGAATCACAAAAAATTTTGCTATTTCAACTCGCAAGCACAGAGTAAAGAGAACTCTAATTGAACTTGTGTATATTACAAAAATTTAGTATCAAATAGCAAAAATAAAAGCATTCCAAAAAAATGTTATCTGTTTTATTTAATATCACTTAAAACAATACAAAATTTCTATTAATTTTAATACAAAATACTAAATTAAAAAGTATGCTGCTTTATTTCGACTATTGTGTTACTTTTGTTTACTTTAAAAATGGCGATTTTATAATGCGCGTCATTATTCCAGACAACAACTTATCACATCTGTCAACCAATTTTGTTGCCAGATGCATAAAACAGAAAATATCAAGAAAAGAAGTAAGGCCAAAAATAAAAATAGTTGAAAAATTCTGTTGGCTACTATGGTTTCAAAACACAAAGAGCATATATAAGAACCATTTTCGAAAATTATATGGCAGCACTACATTCTTATTTGCAAATAAGACGCGCTTATCGGCGACAGTGTTGTCAGATTGGGGGATTTATCCCCAAATCGGGGATATTCTTTTCGTAATAGGGTTATAAAATTTGGTTTGGGGATTGGGGAATTCATTGGGGATTTTAGAAGATTTTTAGTGGATCTTTATTTTGCTTTATATATTTTTATTTTTTTCCTATACATATTATTTTAATTTAAATATTTTTTTTTACAAAATCTGCCTATTAATATACATTTTAAAAATAATAGAATTTGTTGTGGCACTTTTGATGCATCTCCAGAAATGGTGAAATTGTTTACCTTTAAAGCAGATTTGGACTCCGAATTTTTGATTTTATTAATCATCTCAACTAATCTGTTAGAAATACACACACAAATATATGTATACTTAAATATACAGCATATCGATGGTCATATATTTACAATACGTGTAACTGTTTTTTACAAATTTTCAGTTGAAGATTTCCCTTATAAATAGGCTGAAACAAATAAAATTACTGCAAATTATTAAGTAAATACTTTTAACTAATTTCGGTTTTTTATTTTGAAAATAGGAAAGTTTTTAGAAATTTATACAACGTTTCCTGCGTTTTGTGAAAAATAATAAAAAATCAGTTACGAGTTGTCATCGTACAACCATCGATATGTACAAATGAAATAAGCTACAGTCCAAATAAAGTATTTGTAAATTAATACCTAAATGAATTTTGGGGGGCTTAAAAGCAAAGGGGTAAATTAGTGTTGAGTGATAGATACTGCTATTAAGTTTTGATTCCTGCACATAAATCAATTTTTATAATGTTGGCACTTGTACCCCTTTGCTTTTCACCCTTCAATTGAAATTAAAGTAGTATTATTTTAGCGGCGATTTTTGGGAATGATATTAGAGATGGACCCGTGTCGTGTTTTTTTGTAACACGAACACGCACGACTCAACACGAAGTGTTCGTGACAGAAAATTTGATTTTGGTCGTGTTCGGGTCGTGTTGAGTAAACTTCACAAGAAAAAAAAACGAAATGATTTTCAGATTAAAATATGAATGAATGCAGAAGCTTGCCGCACAAGATTATTGAGCGAAAATCTTGAAAAGTTACTGTTTCTCAACAAAAATATGTAAAATATGTCGTGCGTGCTGTGTCGTGTTCGTGTTTTGAAAACTTTGGGCGTGCATGTTTCGTTCGTGTACGACATCCGGGATTCGTATCGCGTGGGAAAATGTCGACACGCGCCCATCTCTAGATGATATAAATTGATTTTTTGGGAATTTCGGGGATGAAAATTTTCCAATTGGGGATGCGACTCGAAAGAAATCTGGCAACCCTGATCGGCGACATTATAATCTGTTTTCCCTCTCCTGTAAAATTTAGAACATTTTTGTTACATGGTAACAAAAAATACTCCTGCACAGCCCGAGAGTATTAAAAAAGTAAAGGCTAATAATTTCTTTGATTTCCTTTTGCCTTAAGAACTGCTAGATTTCCTTCACGAAGTCTGCTGGTTACGCTCCCTTTTATGATCTATCTGTCCAAATAATTACAGAGATATTCAATTGGGTTGAGGTCCGGCAACAATGGGGTTGCTTCAAATGTTTTGGTGTGTAATAGAGCAATCATTCTTTGAATATTTTGACAGTGTGCTTAGTATCGTTGTCCTTTTGGAAGGCCCATGCTTGTTCTGAGTTTTGTTTCAAAATATTTAAATACAGTAATTTTGATTTAGCTGCACAATCATCGTTTGACGATTTTTTGCGCAGATAAGTCAAAAATGCTGTTAGCTTAAATGTACTTAGCTGCCTTAATGTGCACGTACACAGAATTATTTAGTGTGTGCAGCTAATTTTGATTTTTTCTATGAAAATAATGTAAAACTGCCAAAAAATATTTAAATGTGCAGGTATACAAAGTGCACCTAAAAAAGGATTTTGAAGAGTAATCACAGAAAACAAATATTTTGTGCAGTTAAGTCAAAATGCAGTTGAGATTGATATTTTGTATAAAAATTGTTTTAAAATGCCAAAAGTTTTGGGCATTTATCTTAAAAGTACAGGTACAGAAAGTACACTTAAAAAATTAATTTGTATGGAATTTTAAAGAATATTGATACAAATTAATGCTTTTGTGCAGTTAAGTCAAAAGTGTGCTTAAACAAAAGACAGTTAAAACAAAACTACTGTAGTCGTTTTTTTCATTAAAATGCCAATAAATATCATCCTTTCCACACCGGTTGCCGCCATATGCCCCAAAACTATACCCAGCCTCCGCCATCCTTCGCAGTAGATATTATATTCTTTTGGTAAAATTTGCATGAGGATATTAACTCATCTCTTAACGCAACCGTCTACAGCAAGGTAGATCAACACCAGGTAGTCGCAAGAGAATTCGCCGTGGACAATTTTTATTTTGGGCTGATACATTAACAATGTTGACAGGTTAAATGTGCAAAGATTTTCGTAAACAGCTGAGCTCTTGCGGCCATCTGGTTTGAATTCGCCTTGGTCTACAGTTTACCAGTTCACGCACTGCCGGGCTATAATAGAGGTTAATATTTTTGTTGTATATACATGCATATGTTTTTATGTTTTTCCCTCTTTGTTTTTTGTTATAGTTTTAAGCTTCGATTTAAGTATTCATTAAGTTATTAAACAGACATGCACTGTCTTCGTACACTCTCATAGGCTTTTTCCACTTACCAACATCTACCATCTACCATCAATTTGCGCTAATGTACAGTTGGACATATGAGGGCAACAAATACAACAAAAACAAAAACTTGTCAAAAAAATACACGTGTTTGACGTAATTATACACAAAACTACCAGAGCAAAAAATAAGTAGCAGACGCAACGCTGCCACCTGTACACTTATTATGCCGCTTTTTTAGTGATTACACTAAATTTATCGAATGATGGTGGGTGGAACAAATTGAGATAGGAACATTTTATAATGATGTTGAAATATGTTGGCCGTTCAGCCCTGTATAATTCTTATGGGGAAATTCGCAAATTGATGGTAAATGTTGGATGTTGGTAAGTGGAAAAAGCCTATTATTCACCCCTATTCTGCGTTACGATTCGAATAGAAATTTTCTACGTTTGGCAACTTTGGTATTCTGCGTTCCGTTCCCCCGTGTCATTTGTGTCGATTGTATGTATTCTGTATTACGATCGTAGCTACGTTTTTGCAAGTTTTTTATTTACTGGCGAAGTTTTTCGATTTTTATTTGTGTGGCTAAAAAAGTGTTCAGTTAAATAAAATGTAAGTACAAAATGCAATAAATTTATTTTGCAATAAATTTTTTATTATTTTTTCAAATTTTAAAGGTTCATTTAATTTATTGTAGGTCGAAAAACACAACAACCTGAGCAATATGAAAAACTGGTGTTTATTTAATAAATGTTTTGACAGTATTGAAGTTTTATATTATTTATCACCTCCGCCGCGATAGGATTGCTCTTACTGGAATAGTTGGGCCACAAACACTGCTTAGTTATATTAAAGCTATCACAATATTTAGTTTTTATATATTTATCAGTGTTTTTTTTTTCACTAAAATTAATGGGTCGATTATCGATAGCAACCGAACTGTAGTTGGGTTGCCAGTTGCCAAAAAGGTATTACGTATGGCAACTGACAGCTAGCTGTCAACTCAGTTGCCAAATAGTAATTATATTGGCAACCACAAATTTTTGGTTGCTGTTGAGTTTTTTAAAGCATAAAAATTAAAAAAAAGCGGGAAAATTAAAAAGTAAGTATGTTTTTTCAAATTATTTGTATTTTGAGCACATAAATATATTCTTTTTATATGTGCAGATTTCGAAATGGTAAAAACCACCACCAGACAACAATTTGAGTAGTTAATCCAACAAATGGAAGCTAACCCGCATGTTGCTCGTGGTGTCCGTGCTTTTGGAGAAGCAAAAGCTACAACTGACAAAGTATGGAAGGAAATTACCACAAAACTAAACAGCTGTGGCCCACCAATGCGTTCAGCAGAAGAATGGCAGAGGGCATGGGTCCATTTTAAATCAAAGTTGAAGAGGAAAATGGCCCAAAATAAAAGAAATTTGCATACCACTGGCGGCGGTCCATCACTGGAAATGACTTTATCCCCATTAAAACAGTCGGTAGTGGACGTCCTGCAAATAGAACTGTCAGTGAATCCACAAGGAAATTTTTTTGGCGCGAACCTGCCAGAAATTGCACAGGAGCTGCAGGATGTTGAACTGGTAGAAAATAGTGAACACCCACAACAACTAAAAGACACTGAACAGCAAAAGAAAATGAACAGCAAAAAAAAAAAACGTCTTCCTTCGGTCCCATGATGTGGACGTGCGTCCCATCTAAACAGCCAACAACAACAGGAAACTTCGTCTTAGAATAAAAATAGTTTTTGTTTCACGATTTTTCTTCCTCCGTCATTTTTGAAACAAAACATTGTTTACAAATTTTCTCTTCTATTAATTTCACAACCTCTTTTAAAATTACCGACAGCTAGGTTGAGCCATTCCCAGATTGAAGTCGTTGCCGTGTGACTTTTGGAAACTTCCTTCCGCAAAAAATCTTAAAGTCGCGCAAACTTTTAACAGTGAAGATATTGCTATGACCCGATGACCTTGTTGAAAGTCATTGTTTAAAGCTTCCACTAAATATACCACCGCTTGTTTTGGAAGAAGAAACAAGAAATTGTTTATTGAAAATTGTTTTAAACATGAACATTTACTCACAGCACAGATGGTAAATTTAATGGATTATGTTTGTCCCTCAGCTGCCGCCTAATAGACACCACGTTCACAACCACTTCTTCTTCGTCGTCAAAAAATAATTCCACTGAACTTGACATTCTAAAATTAATAATAATAATAATAATCACCCTTATTCTGAGTTTAGATTCTAATCGAAATTTTCTCCGTTTGGCAACTTTGGTATTCTGCGTTTCGATTCCGCTCAGTTTCTTTCGATTATATGCATTCTGCATTTCGATCGTAGCTACGTTTTTCTACGTTGTTATTTTACCCGCGTAATTTTTTTCTATTTTTCTTTTTGCTTGCTAAAAAAGTGTTTAATTAAAAAAATGTAAGTATAAAATGTAATAAAAATTGGTAATAAATGATTTAGATATTTTTTGTTGTTTTAATTTATTAAATTTTGTACTAATATATAAAGATTTATATTTCCAGGTCAAAAACAACAACTCCCGAGCAATATGAAACGCTGGCAGATATCATGTCAGCTAAAGAAGATATTGCTTGTGGATACTACAAGCGATCCAAAGAGGAAGTGCAGGTGTTTTGGGAGGAAGTGACACAAACGCTTAACGCGTTAGGACCACCAACAAAAAGTGGCACTGCATGAAAGAAGGTATATGTCATTTATTAAAAAAATTTTGCATGTACTTATTATCTTTTATAGGTATGGATTGACTGGAAGTGCTACATTAAGCGGAAACTTTCCGCAAATAAAAAAGAAATGATGACCACTGGAGTAGGCCGCTGTCGCTTGCAGCGTATAAGCCCTCTTGAAGAAAAGGTTATCCAGCTGACGGGACTAGTCACAAATACAAGTGGTATTAGTGGTGCAGCGGATTTTGGAGTGGCCAGTGAGACGCAGGAAGAACTAATGAAGTGTCTGAAATGGATATTTCCTGTCGCTCGGAAGGACCTTCGGACGTACCGACCACTTCCAAAAAACGGCAACAAAGTCCAAAAGATACCACTTCGTCTTTGTTGAAACAGCAAATAAGTGGCCAAAGAGAATATTATGAACACTGTAAACAGTTTCATGATGACATACTTAACAAGTATGATGAGGTGTCTACACATTTAAGGCGAATGAACCGATCCCTTGAAAAAATGGCTGAAATTGCAGCGAAGCAGATGGAAGAAGAGCGGCGGCATAATAAAATCAAGGAAGAGTTGCTGAAAAAGAAGGTAGAAATTAAACTGAGAATGCTTAAGTTGGAGCACCCATCCTATGAGTCTGATTGGCCTGTGATAAAAAATTTAAAATGAAGATTTTTAAGTTTTTTTAAGATTTAGAAAATCAAATGCAATGAATGCGCTTTAATTTTTATTTTTTAATATGTTCGTATAACTTTTTTTTGTTATTGTTTGTTGAATTTAAATATAAGTTTCCGTTTTTAGTCCTAAGTAAAGCAAGCATAAAATGAACTGAATACGCTTTATATTTTTTTATATTTTAATTAAATAAAAATTTATTTATTTAATATGTATTTTTTATATGAAATAAATAAGTAAAATATGAAAATATGGAATAAGAAAATGTTTTTATTGATGCAATGACTTTAAGTTCGGTTTTTTGTGAACTTTAAAAAGTGGAAAGGATATTATCGCGAACAGTGCGTGCTACAGAAAGGTAGTTGGAGTCTATATTTTCTTCTTCTTCTTTTTCTCCCTCTTCTTCAAAGCTTTCCAATTGCAATACCTGAGTATCCAAATCTTCCACCCGGCAGTGTATACAAATATTGTGTAGAGCACAAACAACATTTATAATTTGGCTGACTTTATGTGGGGAGTAATGAAGTTCTCTAGCACCCAATAAACAACGAAATCGGTTCTTTAAAACTCCAATAGTTCTCTCTACTATGTTCTTCGTTTTTGAATGCCGGATGTTGTAATTGCTTTCCTGGCTTCCTGCACTTGGTGATCGATATGGTGTCATAAGCCAGGGTTCCAGGGGGTATCCCGCATCACCTGTTAAAAAAGTTTAGTTTTTCAAATTATCACATACAGCTGTACACAAATTAATACCTAAAAGCCAAGTGTTTCGCTCTCCTTCACGATATTTTCTTTCTAAATGAGATCTCGCTTTACTTAAATTCCATATATGGGAATCGTGGTTGCATCCAGGATATCTAGCGTCAATGCACCTTATGCGCATGTTGTTATCGCACACCTGCAAACATAAATTCAATTTAGGAGCACTGTAATCATTAAAACGAAATACTCACCTCCATAGCATTAATGCTAAAAAATCCCTTTCTATTATAGTAAAGGAACTCTTCTACGGATGGTTTTGTAATCTTTATAAGTATGTGTGCCATCAACACACATGCTGACACCTGGGAAGCCGGCCTTCGCATAGAATTCTCGTTTAGCTTGCATCTTTTCCTCTTCGCTCTGATCAAATTTTATCCAATGAGGGCAAAGCTTTCGCTCCATTACATTAAGAAAACACGAAAATGATTTAGACACTGTCGATTAAGCCATCCCAACATTATGATCTGCACCAACTCCATGTTGGTAGCTTCCTTCGGCAAAGAGTCTCAAAGCAACCACAACACGGTTAAGGGGTGACGAAGAAATTAAGTTACAGGGCTGTGCTTCTGGTGCAAAGGTGTCTAAAACATACTTGAACGCGTCTTTGTTTAATCGAAAGTTCTTTTTGAATCTATAAAAGTTGTTAACTAGTTATTTAAAAAATCAATACCTTTAATTATAATTTCTTACAACTGATCACTCATCTCAAATGGATTGCAACTATCTCTCAGTTTTCGCTTTTCAAGTCTTGCCTCCGTATTCCGAGCAATATTGTTCTCCTCTTCCACCAATAAAGCCACTGCTATGGATTCCATGTCTTCTTGAAATTACCACAAGAAAACTTCACTTTTTTTTACAGGATTATTTACGCTGAAATATTTTGCCACCAAAAATGTTTACTACGTTCTGGGGCTTTATTAATAATAATTCACAATTTTTTTATATATTTATTTATTATCACTTTTCTGACTTTTGTTTATTAAAATGATAACAAATTTGCTTATTTTTCTGTTTCTTTTCCACATTCCACGGTGAAACAATTGGTTTTATAAACATTGTTGTCTTCTTATTTTTCTTTCGATTCTGTTTTTGTTTGGAATACCAATTTACGATCGTAGCGTAACTGAATGCGGAAAAGTAATCGAAACTCAGAATAAGGGTGAATATTTCGCCTCAATTTCACTTAAGTATTTTTATTGTTAGGTTTTCTTATTGCTTGTTTACATTTATTTCAGTTGCTGACCTGTCAAACTAATATTTTCGATAACTTTATGGCAACTGAAAAAAGTTGCCATACATGATACAAATTTTTTTGTCAGTTCGGTTGCCATAGATAATCGATCCATAACTTTTTACAAATTAACAATTACAATGTTTACAAAATTGCTTATTTTTTCTGTTTCTATTTCATACGTTTCATAGCAAAGCAGCTGATTTAAACATACTCGTCTCTTCTTATTTTTCTTTCGATTAGGTTTTTCTTTGGAATACCATTTTTCGATTCGAGCGTAACTGAATGCGGGAACATAATCGAAACGCAGAATAGGGGTAATTATATTTCTTATTATATGTGTGAAAATTAAACATTTCACTTGTACAAATTGCCTAAGCATGTTGCGTATAATATTTATAATTTCCATTAAAATAATACATTACAGTTTTAAGTTCATGCACATTTTCCGTTACCTAGTTCTTCATAATTTTGTAATCTTTTTTTTTTTTTGAAAAGTCTCAATAAAACTAAATTGAATTGAAATTGGTAAGATTTCTCAAATGAAATGAAATGAGGAATTTGACCAAAAGATCATAATATCTAGTGTGAAGGATAGCCGCATATCGCTGTCACATACATAATTAGCGTAAATAAAATATCTAATTGGAAAAAAAAACTTTGTTTAAATTTTTTTCTTTATAGACACCATTAACGATGGACGATACTTACTACCCAAAAAGAATTGCTTCTAAACTTGCAAATGGAGATCTCGTTTTACGTAAGAACAGTAGTAAAAGAAGATGTTGGGAAGTTTTTGCCGAAATAGATGATCTAAATGGTCAGCCGATACAAGGATTTGTTCAATGTCGAGTATGTGAAAAAGTTTTCATATACAAAAAATTCTCAAGTTCAAATTTAGTAAGACACAAATGCTATGTTGAAAAATTTGCTAAAAAACCGGAGAATTCCATTTCAATAATAAAAGTCGAAGATTCACAAGTAGAGTTTCAAAAAATCGATGTTCTTGATAAAAATCACCTGATGAAATTGATAACAAAATGGATTATTAATGATTGCAAATCATATAATGTAATCCAGGATACTCGTTTAAGGACCATACTTCAAGTTTAAGGACCATACTTCAAGAGTTTTTATCGTTGGGAGCAAAGTGTGGACCTGAAGTAGATATTCTGAAATATCTACCAAGTTCAACAAGTGTTGCCAGAAATGTTGAGGAAATGTATAAACAGTGCTCGGATAGATTGAGGTCAGAACTGAAAGCTATTAAAAAGAACGGATTTGGCCTAAGCACCGACATTTGGACAGATGCTTATACAAAGCGCAGTTATATTACAGTGACTATACATTATTTCAAAAGCAGAACATTAACATATTGTTTGCTGGGACTGAAATCAATCGATGGTACAAGTAAGTAAAGCCTGTGTGATAAACAGGCAGAAGTTTAATTTAATCTAACATTGTTTTTTTTTAGAGTCGAGTATATATGATACAATGGAAATAATCCTTAAGGATTTTGACTGCAAATTGTCCAATAAATCAATAATAGTAACAAATAATGATGGTGATGCTATGGAAGCTTTTTCGAATAATAAAACTTTACCATGCATAAGTCACTTGCTCAACAATGCTTTACAAAAATCCATAGAGGAGGTGCCAGATATTGTTGAACTGGCTAGGGATTGTGCGAAATTGCTTGATTTTCTTAACAAATTAAGTAGTGATAATTCAATTAATTCGTTGCAATGCTACTCTTCCGGCCATTGGAGTTCAATCTACAATATGTTTAAAACCATTGTAAACAAGTGGAATAAAATAAGTCAAATTTTAAAGGGCCTAAATGAAAGTGAACGACTTAAATGTATTCAACTTCACCATTTAAAAACTATAATTAAAGCTTTGAAGCCCTTCGAAGAGGCCATCGAAGCATTGGAAGAGGATAGTGAACCCACATTACATTTGGTATTAATATATTTGCATGAATTGATAAAGTTTTGTGATACAAATGACGAAGAGGATTTTCAGCATTTAGATTTTATTGAACGTTTGAAGGAAAATGTACAATTTCATTTAGAAATCATATTCACAGAAAATATGACAATTCTTCATAAAATAGCACTCTTTCTTTATCCACCCACCAATAAGCTTTTGCTGTTCAGCGATCAGCAGAAACAGTCTATTGAGGACGAATGCGAACATCTGTGCCTAGAAAATGAAACAACAACACCAATGGGCCAGGCAAAAAGTAAAATAGTCACTGCAGCTATGGTTAAGAGATACCAACTATTTTCGGATTTTGTAGAACCTGACATTAATCTAAGTCCAAATGAACTCATCAAGCAGGAGCTGCAATGCTATAAAAGTATGCGTGTTAGCAACAGTGAAGACTTCGATTGTTTTAATTGGTGGGAAATGCACAAGGATGTTTTTCCGTTTCTGTATAAGCTAAGCTGTTGCATATTGGCTACGCCAGCAAGTACTGCATCCACGAAGCAAATTTTTGCAGCAACTGGGAATTTATTAGGCGAAATAACATTAGATTCCCGCTCAAACGCTACAGAAGTAGAGAAAATGATTTTTATAAATTTTAATGGCGACCAAGATGAACTTGATAGTCAACAATAAATCTGTATTTAAAAAATATGTACTTATGTACATGTACTATGTATGCACGTTTTTCTTTTATTAATATTGTTACGAAATGAAAAATTTAGATTATAATATGTGCTTGGTAACACTAAATACAACACTGCCTATGAATAGCCAAAATAAAACATTGGCTGCACTTGTCATCAACCGATAGAATTAAGAAATTTCCGTTTCCGTTATTTTGAATTCTGTCGGCTGTTGACAAGTGTTGCCAATATTTAATTTCGACGATTCATAGGCAGTGTTGCATTTCTTTGTAGGTCTAGCGTCGAGAACCATTTTGTTCCGGCTAGCGTGTCCTTGGAACAAAATGGTAAATTTTTGGTAACACTTAACTATGCTTCTTAGTAACGTCATTGAGCATATCTACACGGGCATAAATATGCTGGCATAACATGCCAACTTGTGGGTGAATTCGGTGAAGAGAATGGTTTTTGGTTGGTATAAATTTTCAGCCAGGTACAACCCCGCACTAGCAGCACAAAACTAATACATGCAGACTTTGCAAAAACAAATAAATGCAAAAGAAAGTGCTTTAAATAAATAAATGTTTGTACACTTCAAATAAAACAAAATCTTAAAAGCAGAAGCAAACATTTTAATTACTTTATTTATTGAATTTTGCTCCGCTTATAATATTAGTAATTTTATGCGAAATATCCCATAATGCAACTCAAGCACTACCTTCTCAATGTTGCCTATGACGCTTCCGAGATGGTAAAACGTACCAACTTGACATTATTTTACATCCGGTCCTTAGCGTTTGGGACTATATGATGTATCTCGTTATAATGATCCAACACAATAGCGTGACCCGAGTCAATTTTCTGGTTAGATTCTCCGACTTTTTTTTTAATCAAAATTAAGCAGTATGTTAATTTTACGTTAACAAAAAAAAATATCTACAATTTTTTATGTGCAGTTTTTTCACATGAAAATCAGTTTTTTTCTTCTAAATTTACAGTTTTTAAAATAAATATTATGGCAACGCTGTTTACAAAATAAGCATTTACCGAGCACTTGTCAGATTTTGTATTCGTATTCTCTCCTACTCAATGCATTTTGCGTTTACATGCAGTGATGTTAACCGTACAGTAATTACCCTTTCGTACAGTAATTTCAGGCCGCAAAGGGTAGCAAGGTAATTTCATTAAAAATACGGTAATTTAAAAAATGTTTAAATTTGGAAACTCAATTACCAAAAATTACGATTTCTGCACAACACACAAATTGAATTTTTGCTGTTGTATGACAATCGCGATTTTTATCATTGAGTTTCCTTATTTAATTGTGAATAAAATCAGATCGATTTTACTGAAACACGGCTTCCTTTGCGATACACTTTTAAGTATCTTAATGTTCACCAATAAAAATAAACGAACAGAAATGTGTACATGTTACGTTTATATTACGCAGGGAAACATTTCCGCCTATTTATATCAATAATCATATCATTTGAGGTTAAATACCTAGGAATTCACCTTATTCGTCGTCTAACATGGAAGACCCACATAGATTCAAAGCTAACCCAAATGAAATTGAAAGCAGTTCCACTTAATTGGCTAATAGGAAGAAATTCAACACCTTGTCCAGATTCTAAACTTCTTACTTAAACCAATTTGGTGCTATGGCATTCAGTTATGAAGCACTGCCTCTGCATCAAATGTAACGAAAATTCAAAGGCTACAAAATAAAATTCTGCGTTTGATTACAGCGGCACCTGGGTATGTCATAAAGATCTAGATGTTCCATTAGTAAAAACTGTATTTTCAAAACATGTGACAATACATACAAAAAATAAATATCGAGTCGCATCCAAATCCCTTAGCCCGCAACATCATTAATTTTAGAGGGCACACTCGGCTGAGAATGAGGGATACTGTTGCTCTCAGACGAACACCAGAGAGGATCAAGTGGCCGAATTCGGACCACCGGGCGAGATCCTAGTTCAAATAAATTGCTTATGAATACTGCTTTTATTTTAATTAAAAAAAACTTTGCGTAAAGTAATTTATTCTCAAATACGGTAATTTTTTGAGGGCCGTACGGTAATGTAAAAATAAAAGTTAACATCACTGTTTACATGATAAGACTTTTCTCATTTCTAGACATATCGAAATACATGTATTACCATACATGTATTACATGTAATACATGTATTACCATACATGAAATACATGTATTACCTTTAGTGGTTACATCGCGTTTAGTTTTGCGTGTATTTGTTGGAATTAAGTAATAAATAGTGTTACCGAGAAGTTAAAAAATTTAATTAATTATCCTATCCGCGTTTTATTTTAATTGCAATTCAACGAGCCTGTAGAATATAATAAAAGCGTTTTTAGGAAAATGTCTAAAAAAGTAACAGTCAGGTCTGTTCTGCATTCCATTCGGAATGAAAATATTCGTAATAGTCATAGCATTTGTAAAAATGCTTTGATAATTCCGAACAATTTTATTCCGAATGGAGTACAGAGCAGACCTGAATATACTTATTAGCGTAAGTAGATCAGTAGTGCATTCCACAGACTTATTTTAACGCTAAACAAGGCATTTAAAGAAGTTAAAACCAAAATGATTGCTAAAAAGTTCTTTTTTTTTGGGAATTATTAAATTACATTAATTTTAATTTTAACCTGCTTTTTCCCAAATTAATATTTTACTTTTTAAGTAAAATATTAAATTTTATTAAAATACATTGAAATTGATTATGGAGGGGTATTAGCTAGTTCCTATGGCCATTTCATTTGGGCTAATGCAAATCGTCAGGGAACCTTTACCCAAAAATAGAAAACATAGAAAAACTAAAGATATTGTATTAAACTCCTAATCATAAGAATAAGAAGTTTATTATATCAAAGTTGAAACATGAGCTCCATAATCAATAATGTTTTTTATTTTCTTTACTTGCGTACTACAACAGGTTGGTTTTTTTCCAACTCTAAATTGTAGTTGTAAAGGCAGTTGAAAATAAATAAAAGCAACAACAGCTACAAATTGTTTTCGCAATAAGCTGTGATGCCAACATGTATTTATTTTTTGCGCGGGCACTCGCATATTTATAATTAAAAAGTTCTTTTTTTTGGGAATTATTAAATTACATTAATTTTAATTTTAACGTGCTTTTTCCCAAACTAATATTTTACTTTTTAAGTAAAATATTTTTACTATTCGTCAAACTTTTAAGCACTGCTAGCTGCGTTAACTAAACGCCAATAATTTTTGTGGTGTTATTGAAACTCAAATAATTGTTCGACAACAATATACACACATATGAAATCTTTTTTATATAAATAACAATATTTATATTATTTATGGACCTTTTCACAATGTACGATTAAGAGTTAACATGAACTTTAACGGAAACTTCGCCATACGAAACTTGCCGTTAAACTCCACGTTAACTCTTAATCATACATTGTCAAAAGAGGCGTTAAACAATGAATTTAACTTTTATATCTCTAAATTAAAGAAATTTATGAAATTATGTTCGTGTGCAAGCATAAATTCATTTGTTTTTTCTCTATTTCTACTTGTGCTTTTCGTTTATTTTAATAGTGTTGGAAAGTGATAGAAAGGCCTTAGGACGAAGTTAAGGAATCAAATAAGCATTAATTCAAATTATTAATTAATTATTGGAGACAAAATTATCTCTTATTTAAGCAGTAAAGGTTAGAGAATTTCACTACAGGAGTGAAAGAAAGTTTAAAAGACTTTGTCAAAGAAGTAAAATTTTACCCCATATTCATAAAATTTTAAATGAGTTTCAAATGTATTTTATTTAAAATTTTTCATACAAAATTTTCTTCAAATATATTTCAACTACATTTTAATGTGATGAAAGACCATAATACTACACAACTTTCCATACCTGCCCTGAATAGTTGTTTTTTCTTTTCAGAAAAAAATATTAACGACTCGTAACGAGTAAAGTTGTTTATTCGTTAATGTTGCACTGCAAAGCGAAGTACCATGGTACCCAGTTGGAATTTTTTTAAATTTATAGTCAAATTCGAGTCTTTCAATACATCGGCGCGATTAAAAAAACCAGAATATGCGCTCTTTTTCTGATCACAAATGATACTTTCGTCGGGAGAAAATGGTACCCTACCCGCGACTCTTCTGGAAGACTCATTTATGACTGGCTCTTTCATCAGTTGCGAATCTTCTTTGCGCCATATTTAAGCCCTTTTGTAATCATTTTCGAATCATATTTGTAATCATTGCGAGTAAAAAGCTATCCAATGTGGATTGAGAGGATGATGGATGGATGTATTCCAAATGCGCTTACATCATGTTTAATATTTATTATTTCTTATTTTAATGACTGATTTTATATTTTTTTTACTGTTTGTATTCTAAATCTACTGGGAATCGAACCAAGCTCCTTTCCGTTTGTAGTCCCACGTAGCAACCACTCAGCTAATGCTCTGTTTACAACAACGGTAGCACAAAGTTAATATAAACTTACTCCTAACCAGTCAGTATTTTATGAAATTATTGATAATTTTTGAGCCTTTTACGACTCTTCTGTTAGCCTATCCACTCTTAATAAATAGTCTTTTATGACTCGCGTTTCTAATCAATTACGAATCATTTTCGAGACTTAAATGAGTAAAATTTCGAGCATCTGCATGATCAATTTGTGATTGCGCACATTTTATACATTTTGTTGTTGCTTTTCAAACAAGTCGTTTTGTAATCATTTGTGGGAGTAATTTTCGAGTCTTTTTTTTAAGCGCACAACTGATTAATCAGTTTTTGATCATCTAAGATGGTCTTAAAAGACTCAGTTTGGTGATTTTTACTAAAACAATCTTCCAAATGCTAGCTGGGTAGAATAATATAACAGGTAGCCGCATAACTAATCCAAATGTACATTTTGTGGTAGGAAATTTCAAACCATGGTATAATAACCCAATTGACCACGATTTTCGTTAATGATATCAATTTCGAATATATCTCGAACATATATCGTGTAAAACTATCGAGAATGACACTCAAAAATGAATCGAAAAAAGTTTACCTGTCGCTCAGTTTTGTTTCAAAAAACATTCGATTTCGAAGGTTCATTAGCAATATCAAAAGTGAGCCAATATCGAACAAATTTCGATATCGCAAAATGGCAGGAGCAAAAGCAATTTTTTAAGATTATTACTTTATTTGTTATTTCATTTATTTTATTTATTTTTTAATTCTTTATCTTACCCTGCAGCCAATCAGATTTGAGCACGGTACCTCCAGGCTAACAGACTAACACACATCCACTAGGCTATCGCGCCAAATAGTTGTCTGTTCAATTATTGCACATATGTACGTATGTGTTATATTAATTCTTTAAGTTACGATGCAATCATACATATTCGAACACGGTACCTCTTGGCTATCAGACTAACGCACATCCACTAGGCTATCGTCACACATGCGAAAAAATTATCGAGAGAAGTTCCTTTTAGCGAACATTCGACTGTTTTTGAGATTCGCGAAAAAATATCGAAGAGTCTTGTTTCGAAATTTCTTCGCTTTAGCGAACATTCGTTTATATCGAATCTCAGGTCAGGTGGGATACCAGGTAGCCGTATAACTAATACAAATGTACATTTTGGGATAGAAAATGTCAAACATTAATAGAGAGGGTTTGTGTGTGTCCATGGTAGAATAATACACAAGGTAGCCCTGGAACGCTAGCTGATTAGTTTTTTATTTGCTTTTTTCATGGTACGAACTATCAAATCTTGTGTATATGTGAAATAACTACGTTGCACACACAATACCACACGTATGCTTGCTTCTTATGTTCTACAAACACACACATCCCCTCTCTATTAATGATTGACATTGCGTACCCCAAATGTACATTTGTATTAGTTATGCGGCTACCTGTTATATTATTCTACCTTGTGTGTGTCTGTATAACAGAAGCAGCAAACATACGTGTGGTATTGTGTGTGCAACGTAGATATTTCACATATACACAACATTTGACAGTTCGTACTTTGTATAATATTCACCATGTTTCAACCATTAATAGAGAGGGTGTGTGTGTGTTTGTAGAACATAAGCAGCAAACATACGAGTGGTATTGTGTGTGCAACGTAGTTATTTAACATAGGTATACACAACATTTGACGGCTCGTACCATGAAACGAGCAAATAAAAAATTATCTGTTGGCGTTCCAGGGCTACCTTGCATATTATTCTACCATGCGAAGTACAATGTACATACTCATATATGTATGTATGTATGTATCATAGTGTAATAAAGATAAAGGTGGCAGCATAACGTCAGCGGCCTATTTCTTTGCTTTGGTAGTTTTGTGCATAAGCGCCGTCAAATACGTGTATATTTTTGACAAGCAACATCTAGATTTTTTTAATTTGTTGCCCTTATGCAGCCACCTGTATACTTATTACACCATGATATGTTTTTTATGGTAGGGTTGTTTTTGTTTTTTCTCTCATTTACACCGACACAGTGTGTGTTTTGCCATTGTACACCAAGGTGAATTAATTTTATCAGGTGGTGTTGATTCTAAAACAACTACAACATTACAATAACATTCGACATCTCAGCCCCTATGTCAACGTATACAAATTTTGACATACGAGCATCTAATTTGCAGAAAAAAAGTAGAAGAGCTCTGCTTATAATATCACCTGTATAAATCCAACTTGTTGTACACCAAAGAGCGCACGACGATGTCCGCAGTAACTACACATTCGGTGTTCGGAAAAGACGCATTGTAAATACATAACTGCAATCAAGTACACATCTTTAAAGAAATAGTAGGTACATTTTATGTTTTAGTGTATACGTTTACAATACATATTGCTTATAATTCAAAGTTGGTGTGGTTTTCATTTTAATAACTTTTTGATATAAATTTACCTTGTACGGCTGTAATACATACATAGTACTTAAGTATATACAGTGGCTGTCATAATGAATTAAAAGTAATTTTTTATTAACAAATAATAAATTTATTTGCTATCATGGTGAAATAAGTATACAGGTGGCAGCATAACGTCAGCTGATTATTTTTTGCTTTGCTAGTTTTGTGCATAATCCACGTCCAGCACCTATGTATATATTTTTAACAAGCATCATCTATTTTTTTGTTGTATTGTATTTGTTTCCCTTATGCGGTCACCTGTATATTTATTTCACCATGTTTGCTATCTTCACAAAATGCTCTTGCATGCAGTGATGTCAACTTTTGAGACGCAAGACGCGAGTAATTCTTCGAAAAAGGGGCTAAATTCAAACAGAAACGTTTAAAGCAATATGTATACAGTAAAACTTTTCGAAATGGTGCGAAAAGGGGCTAACTTATAAGGGCCTATTCATATATTACGTAACGCTATTTTCGGAGGTATATATATATATATATATATATATATATATATATATATATATATATATATATATATATATATATATATATATATATATATATATATATATATATATATATATTTATATACATATATATATATATATATATATATATATATATATATATATAATATATATATATATATATATATATATATATATATATATATATATATATATATATATATATATATATATATATATATATATATATATATATATATATATATATATATATATATATATATATATCTATATATATATACATATATATATATATATATATATATACAAATATATATATATATATATATATATATATATATATATATATATATATTATATATATATATATATATATATATATATATATATATATATATATATATATATATATATATATATATATATATATATATATATATATATATATATATATATATTATATATATATATATATATATATATATATATATATATATATATATATATATATATATATATATATATATATAAATATATATATATATATATATATATATATATATATATATATATATATATATATATATATATATATATATATATATATATATATATAAAAATATATATATATTATATATATATATATATATATATATATATATATATATATATATATATATATATATTATATATATATATATATATATATTATATATATATATATATATATATATATATATATATATATATATATATATATATATATATTTTTTATATATATATATATATATATATATATATATATATATATATATATATATATATATATATACATATATATATATATATATATATATATATATATATATAAACATGATTTATATTCATAAACTGTCGCTTATGATCAAATGTTATAGCCTGTATTTCAGAAGTTAACAACAACTTTGACATTTTAATGATTTTAAACTATGGGTAGAGTCACAAAATTTTGATTTCATTAAAAAATTTAGTTTCTTACAAAATGTCGCTTACGATCATTTGGCGCTAAGGGGTCGATATGTAACTATCTTTGGATGTTGTCAAAACAAACTAATTTTTGTAAAAATTAAATACGAGTAAAGGCGTTTTTTAGTATTCATAAGGAAATGATAAATTTAAAAAACTTTGTCGAGACGGAAAGTTTAATATTTTATTTCTGTACATTTTGCGTACAGATTCAAAAGATACGAAAAATGTCAGGATTATACATGGTACGTAAAGTCATCAAAAGATTCAAAAAATGTATCTTTGGAATGTATCCTAATGGAATCTTGTATTAAATACTCTCTGAGCGACAAATTCCTCAAATTGTTATTGTATAGCACGTGTAAAAAAAGAAGCAAACAAAAAATGTAATGGGAACATTTCTGAGAATGTTGTCATTCACATGGTCATTAATGAAAAGATGGGTGGTAGCGTCGATCTTGTTGTCATGCATGAACTTAGCGGCCATTTGTTCGAAAATGTCCTTACTGATCTGTTTGAGCTGTCACCAATAGGTCATCGACGCTTTAACATTGTCATGCATCGGTCTTGCAAGATATCTGAAAGACATTGCCCATGGAGTATATAACAAGTAATGTTAAAATGGATTAAAGATAATTTTGTTTAGTGGTTTTTGTAATAAAATTGAACAACACCTTTGTAAGTTGCATATGATAAAATCAGTGGACCAGTCTTTTCAAAAATACCAAAAATTTAATAAAAAAACTATCCGTAGAATTTAAAAATTCCGAATGTTTTTGTAGTTACTGGACCATAACACATCAAAAAATATAGTGGTACTCCTTGGCATTTTTCTTGTTGCATAGTGTAATCACTTCGATATGATTTAAAAGGGCGGCATATCGAAGAGTGTCTAGGAAGCAGCCCTAAATCCGCCACTGTAAGCAAGATAAGTACATATATAGTATGTATTATCTTCCGAAAACAGCGCTGTTATGTTCTTCTGTGTACGTTGAAAACTAAATTGATGTTGATTTTTCCTTTGTTCTCTCCAAAAATATTGATCATGTCTAATTCTTACTGAGTATAGCGTTAGCCTATAGAGTGCTAGACTATTAACCACGAGGTTACAGGTTCTATTCCTGCCAAGTGCTTTGGATTAATAAGAAAACTTGTTTAACCCTCTGCGACTGACGTGACCTTATTATCACAATTCCACTGACGTGGTAGTACACTAGACACTATTTCGACTGCTTATATTTTACAAATTCCGTTTGTAAGCCCACTGAAAATATTTTTCATTTTAATTTAATGTAATAGTATGTTATTTATTGTAATTTGTTTTTGAAAACAAAACGACAAATCTTATTAAAAACAAAATTATTGGCATGGCATAAATTACCACTAAAAAACTAATAAAAAGTTATAACGTATTTTGTCAGGTCTAACTCGATACTGACGTGGTAGACTTGTAGACACTTGTAAGCTCACATCAATGCGTGAGCTCGTTTCAATTGCTTTCTTCACACTAACGTACACACGAGTACGTAACAAGAAGGTACTGAAAACACCAGAATCGATATTTGTATAATTATGGCGTAAAACAATGTTTTCTGTTTACTGGTGTCTGCTAGACTACGACGTCAGTCGCAAGAGGGTTAAATGAAAAAATATATATTGACAATTAGTGCGAAATTGTAGGTCCTTTTTTACTTGTATTGTAAGATTTTCCACTAATTCTCAGTATATTTTTTAGTTAAACAACTTTTATGCTTCGCCTGTAAAACTTTTAAAATATTAGATATGGCTTTATGTATTTTCTGTGACGGTATATAGACCCAGGCGCGGATACAAAAGAGGGTGAGGGGAAACCCCAAAAATGAGTAAAATGTACCTAATTTCTATTGAGTTTCTAAGAAAGTTTTACAAAGTAATATGTCCCCCCCCCTCCCAAAAGCTCAAGCTGGATTCGCATCTGATAGACCTAAAAGACGTGTAATGATTTCAGTAGGACGGCCAACTTGCCGCATAGCCTAAGAACACACAGTGCAGTTCCTACATGAATAACACGCTCTTATTGGAAAACTTTATAGATTTATCTAAGCGATCACCTTAACATTTTCACACATCAAATACAATTATATACGGACATGTCACAGAGTTCAATTCCGTTCGAAAACGGAATGCAATCCACCCCATTTTTATAGCAGCTGGTGTCTAAAAAAAACTAAAACACGCAAATTTGTCAGGTGTGTCCAGACTGCTAGCGACGCTGCTATGCTGGGGTATGCTCCAGCTAGGGCTTGACATCTTGTGATGGATTCAATTCCGTTTCCGAACGAAATCGAACACTGTGATATGGCCGATAATATCGTAAATAAAATAATTGGAAACAATTTTGTTTAAAATTTTCCCTTTATAGCCAGCACCCACAATGCGCAGAACTTATTATCAAAATAAAATTGCTTTAAAGCTTGCAAAAGGTGAACTTGTTCTATGTCCCGCTAAGAACACTACGCACAGATGTTGGCAGGTCTTTGCCAAAATGGAGGACTTAAATGGTAAACTGGTAAATGAATTCGTTCAATGTCGAGTATGTGCGAAGGTTTTTAGTTTCAAGAAATTCACACTATCAAATTTAGTAAAGCACAAATGCTATATGGAAAAATTTCCTAAAAAACCGAAGGAGATTGCCATTCCAATAATCGAAAATGCGGAGGAGAATGACATTTCAATAATCGAAAAACCAGAGGAGAATAACACTTCAGTAACTGGAAATCCGGAAGAGAATGACATTTCAATAATCGAAAAACCAGAGGAGAATGACATTTCTATAATTGGAAATCCGGAAGAGAATGACATTTCAATAATTGGTAATGTGGAAGGGAATGACATTTCTATAATTGGAAATCCGGAAGAAAATGACATTTCAATAATCGAAAACCAGGACGAGAATGCTACTTTAATAATAAAAGTCGAAGATTTACAAGTAGAATTACAAAAAATCTACGCCCTTGATAAAAATCACCTGATGAAATTTATAGCCAAATGGATTATTAATGATTGCAAATCATATAACTTAATAAAGGATACTAGCTTAAGGACTATATTTCAAGAGTTTTTATCGTTGGGAGCTAAGTATGGACCTGACATAAATATTAATAAATACCTGCCAAGTTCGAAAAGTGTTGCCAGAAATGTGAACGAATTGTATACAAAGTGTTCGAATAGATTGAGGTTAGAACTGGATGCGATTAAAGAAAACGGATTTGGCTTAAGTATCCACATTTGGAGAGATGCTTACACAAAGCACAACTATATTGCAGTAACTATACATTATATGAAAAGTAGAACATTAACGTATTCTTTGCTGGGACTGAAATCAATTGATGGTACAAGTAAGTAAAGGTTCCCAGTAAAGAAATTGCTTCAGGTTTTTACTATTATAGAGTAAAATTTAGCGCTTACAAACCTGTTAATATCGCTGCTGATTTGTAATGTAATGTAAATGTAATACTCCAAACTGGAAACACGCCATACAAGTGTTACCGGTTTGGAGTATTACATTTTTGGTACAAAAAGCGCTTTTCGAAGCGCACAAAATCATCACCTTTTTCAGCAATAAAACTGAAAATAAATGGAACTTTCTGCATTGTGACAGTAGTGAGAAATCTGCATTTTTTGTACAGATTCTTTCATATACGTTCACTGCTACGTCATAAGCTTTTAATTTTTATTGCCTTAGTGCTTCGAAAAACATGAACTTTTTTTACTGGGATGTGTGTTAAACATGCAGAATTTTAATTCAATCGAACATTGTTTTTTTTTGTTGTTGTTGTTTCTTTTTAGAGAAAAGCATATGTAAAACAATGGAAATAATCCTTAAGGATTTTGATTGTAATTTGTCCTACAAATCAATAGTAGTAGCAAATTATGATGGTGATCCTATGGAAGATTTTTCGTATAATAAAACTTTACCATGCATAAGTCATTTACTCAACAATGCTGTACAGAAATCCTTAGAGGAGGTACCAGATATTGTTAAACTCGCTAGTGATTGTGTGAAATTGGTTGAGCTGCTGAATAAGTCAAGCACTGATCATTGTTTAATTAATTCATTACAAACATGCTATCCAGGCCGTTGGAGTTCAATGTACAATATGTTTAAGTCTATTGGAAATAAGTGGAATAAAATAAATCAAACTTTAAAGAGCCTAAATGAAAGTGAACGACTTAAATCTATTTATCTTCATCACTTAAAGACTATAATCAAAACTTTGCAGCCGTTCGAAGAGGCCATCATAGCATTGGAAAAGAACAATGAAGCCACATTACACTTGGTTTTAATATATTCGTATCAATTAAGAAAATTTTGTGTTACAATTGACGAAGAGTTTCAATATATAAATTTTATTGAAAGTTTGAAGAAAAATCTGCAATTTCATTTAAAAAACATATTCACAGAACATATCACAATTCTTCATAAACTGGCACTCTTTCTTTATCCACCCACCAATAAGCTTTTGCTGTATAGTGATCAGCACAAAATTCTTATTGAGCATGAATGCGAACGTCTGTGTCTGGAAAATGCAGCAGCAACAACAACAAGAACAACAACAACCCTGATACCTCAGGCAAAAACAAAAAAAGTCAGTGCAGCTATGGTCGAACGGTGTAAATTATTTACTGATTTTGTAGAGCCAGATATAACTCCAAGTCCCAGGGAACTTATCAAACAAGAGCTGCAATGCTATAAAAATATGCGTGTTGGCCAAAGTGAAGACTTCGATTGTTTTCATTGGTGGGAAATGCACAAGGATGTTTTTCCTTTTCTGTATAAGCTAAGCTGCTGCATATTAGCTACGCCAGCAAGTACTGCCTCAACGCAGAAAGTTTTTACAGCTACCGGGAACTTATTAGGCGAAATCACATTGGATTCCCAGTTAGATGTGACAGAACTAGAGAAAATGATTTTTATAAACTTTAACAGCGAAAAAGATGAATTTGATAGTGAACAATAAATATGTAAATATTTAAAAAGTTAGATAAAAAAATGTCTCTTTTATTTATTTAAAATATATCAGGGAAGTGCTATTCCAGCGAGGCAGATTGTAGCGATACAATCAATGAAACCAATTGCATTGAATAGACAGTAAAGCAAATCAGCGTTCGATTTATGGAAAAACGAAAAGAAAATAATGTTAATGGATTTATGTTTGGAGGTTGATTTAGCCATCTACCGTTATGCAGACGGCTCAAACTAAGCACTAATAGAATTAAGCAACTCTTAAGTTTTTTTTCTAAAGTTGCACCTGGCGAACCTTATGACCATGGTCAGAGATCACTGCATCTTCACAACCCACGCTAAATGCATGGGTCTCACCTACAATGAGCATTGCTTCAGTTATGGTGGAAAAGAAGAAGAAGAAGAAAATAGAATGCACCTCCTGTGCCTCCGTTTCGCTCTGGAGGATCAGCGTCTTGGCCTTCTAGGTAATAGATCGTTCAGTAGCTTCTCCCAGCTATCAGAAGTGGAACACAAAAAAAATAGGTTTTGTTTTTGAAAGGAACAGTGGTTGGTTTTCTCTTTGAGTCCTCAAATGGCGTTTAATTCATAAAACGACGCCTTTGTCATCTGCTGTTAACAATATACCACCTGAGATGCTCAAAGCTAACTTTCAAATAACTGCGGATTTCCTTCTATCTCTCAGATGTAAGACTAAGGCTCAACCAACAAGTTGAGGGACTGGAGTATGTAGACTATATCTGCCACGCTAAACGCATGGGTCCCACCTACAACGAGTATTGCTTCAGTTATAGTGGAAAAGAAGCAGAAAGAAGAAAATATAATGCACCTCCCGTGCCTCTGTCTCGCTCTGGAGGATCAGCGTATTGGTCTTCTAGGCAATAGATCCTTCAGTAGCTTCTCCCAGCTATCAAAAGGGGAACACAAAAAAAAAAGGTTTTGTTTTTGAAAGGAACAGCGGTTGGTTTTCTCTTTGAGTCCTCAAATGGCGTTTAATTCATAAAACGACGTCTTTGTCATCTGCTGTTGACAATATACCCCCTGAGATGCTCAAAGCTAAATTTCAAATAACTGTGGATTTCCTACTATCTCTCAGATGTAAGATGAGGCTCAACCAACAAGTTGAGTTCCGGGAGTATTAGACGATATCTGCCTCTTATTCCATAACCACCGTCATATATCAGCAAAGCTCAAATCCATCGAGACCGAAGCTGCAAAAGCTGGTCTGAAAATAAATATACGGCAGTGTTTATGCAGCTCACCGAATTTCAAACGCTAACCAGACTTTCGGTATACTATGCCCTGTATGGAAGTCTCCTGATATTTCGAAACGCACTAATATTTACATATTCAGCTCTTACGTCAAATCGGTTCAGCTATACGCCTGCTAATCTTGGAGAACGACACCATACGACATAAATGCCATCTACTAGCCGCTACATACGAAGGATTCTAGAGATATTTTGGCCAATCATCATATTTAACACGGAAATCTGGCATCAAACCGCTCAACAACCAATCCCCATCGAATTACTTCACCGCAAATGGCGCTAGATTTCCCTTACTCTGCGTAGACCTTAAGGCGATACCACGAAAGCAGCTACTAATTGGAACCCTGGGAAAAATATACAAAGAATTGGCCGTCCGTCACACATTTGGCGACTTTAACTTGATTATGAAGGCAACCAAAGTGGTCTAAGCTGGAGAGAAATAAAACATCTTTCATCAAACAGAAACGAATGGAGAGATTTCGTTGTAGCCCTTTGTTCCTAATTGGAATAAAAGGACATAATATAAACATATATTCCATTCTCTCGCTCTCTCTCGAAATCTAACTTTTCTATCTAAACCAAACCCTTCCTTCCTTTCCTTGTTTGCTCCCTTCTTCTCGCACTCTTTCCAAATCTAGCTATTCTATCTAAACCTAACCCTTCTCTTTTTATTCCTTCCTACCTTTCTTTTTTCTCCTAGAGGTATCACAAAGGGATCATACTCTTTGACACAACCTACAGGTTTCGTGGCCGATGGGAGTTTGTTTGCTAATTGACAACAAGTCATCATCAAGTGATGCGGCTGGACCAACATATTTTGTTAATTTAGTGCAAACATTTGCCTCTGAAACTTTCTACGTTTCATACTCATAAATAAGGACTGACCTTAGGCTGGAGTTAAAGATGTTGACGTTGTGCCACTTAGAAATTTGCGAACAGTTCCAGCCTCTCCTCAGTTTGGCAAACTCCCTTCATGCTCGGTTTATTCTGATGGCTAAGCAACTTGGTTTTTGGTGATATTAATATCTAGGTGATATTGAGATCATGTAGTCTTCCCTGGAATCCACTACAAAGCACCGAAAGGGGATTTTTTAAATTTAAGGTGATTTTTTCGAATTTTATTAGAAGGAACTAAGAGTAATTTTTACACACGATCTTAACGACTTTGCTTTTTTTTGGCTTACGCTGACATCGGTGTATACATATCTGTACGTAGGGGGAATAACGAAGTATACCACAACTCCAACGGATCCCTTTTAGATTCCCCTATGTGTCTCAGTAGTTGATTGTTCAGTCCACTATTGGGCATATCTATCAATCACTAAGACACGCATCAATACCAGCGTTTGCTCTGGACTTTAGTGATTTCTGGAAGTCAACTGGTAATTACCGACTTCCATTATCATCACGTAGTCCTTAGCAATTGCTAACAAGTTATTGCCTCAAGTCACTGACTGAGTTGCCCCATAGCCTTCACAACTAACATGTGTTGGTCGGTGGTCCACATGGACGGTAATTCTTAGTCGAATGCTAGCGAAAGCTGGATACTCACACACAATGTGCGCTGCTGTCTCAGCGTCTTCCACACATAGTCTATAACTATCATCCGGTGTGATTTTCATCTTAGCCAGATGGTACCTGAACTTTCCTTGTTATGTAATTAATGCAGCTAACCAGCTTAATGTTTTCCGGTTATACCTAAGAACCTTATCTGCTGTCCTTTCCAAGGGCTCTTTGAGCACCAGATGGGCCTGCCTACATGTTGTAGTCTCCTGCCATCTTTTCAGGTTTTGGTAGTTCAATCATAGCTCTAATCTTACCATACCCCAGTGCAATCCTGGGTTCTGGTCGGCAAAACGTGACAGAAGATCCCTGTTTTGCGAGTTCATCTGCTTCTTCCTTTTCCGTTATACCGATGTGTCCCTTAACCTACATTAGTCTTACCTCATTAACAGACGAATACTTATTGAGTTTTGAGACACATTCTAGCACCAGTTTGGAGTGTATACATTCGCTTGCTGCATGCATCTAATCACCAACTGATTATCCAGTGCGATGACAATTTTCTTCCCCTCCACCCGACTCTCAATCAGGTGATCCAATGCATGTATCAATCCAAGCATTTCTGCCTGATAAACGGACGCGTACTTCCATAACGCAATACACAAGAGAGACTTAAATCACTTGAGTGAACACCTGCTCCTGCTCTTCCGTCCTTAAGAGATCTATCAGTAAAAATGCTGATGCCACTCTCCATAAACTCATTGTGTATGTTACCATCCGCAATGAATGTCCGATGCAGTCTTTCCACTATCCTTCTTCTACTCATGCGTTCCAAAGGCATTTCAGTCTTGCTAACCTCTTTATGTATAAGATCCAGAATACTCTTATGGCCCATATTGGATCCAAAGTGATGCCAAGCGGCATAATTTTCCATCCGCAGTGCTGACATTGCCGCCAACTTCCTCATAAATAAGTGCAATGCCGGCAATCCCATCACTGCAGTGCAATGCTTGTTTTGTTTGCATCGGCGTGGTGCGTACTGCTCCACATATTTCCACACAAACAATCCTTTGAACCCCATCTATTCTCCACTCGACTGTCTTCTGAGAAGCCTTTGGCCAACAGGAAACCGATGCGTAAGCAATTATAGGTGTAACCATCATAGTATAGATCCAGCGTGCAGCCTCAGGCGAGATTCCCCACCTTTTATCACACACCCTTCTACATTGATGTGACATCCTTTTCGCCTTTTGTTTCCTATCTAGCGTTAACTCTAGATCAGTGATGGCCATTCTCTCAATTTCCTATACTCGCGAGTATAGGCCGTTTTTTTTACCATCAACACACGTACACAGTGTGTGAGACACACAGCCTATCTATTTAGCCGCGAAGCACATACACAAACAAAAGAACAATATAGTGTATGTATGGCCACCACTGCTCTAGATATTTAACCTTCCTGGAGACATTAATTTCCGATTCAAAAAGTATTAAAGGACTAAACTCTATTTCTTTTCTCCTTCGAGTAAAGAACATAACGTCTGATTTGCTAGCATTTATAGTTAGTCCATGTTCAGTGCACATCGCCTCGGTTACCCTGAGAGCCTGTCTCATGCAGCCGAGAATGGTGACCCACGAACCTGCCAGCAACCATCAGTGCTATATTGTCAGCATACTCAGTACTTGTCCTGTGGTGGTACAATTTAATACTAGATAAATTGTTAAACTTTAAACAAATATTTTTCAATTGGAAAAACTCTGTTTGTACAGTATAGTTATTTTGCTAACACTTTTGTTCTAGGTTCGTGATATGTTCTCTTCTCAACGGTCACAACTAAGGAACATTTTCTAACATTCCCATCTTCACCAATCATAGGACAAGTTAGTTCAAGACAATTTGTACAACATTTCCCGCAGTTATCACAATTTTCCTAATGTCCTCCGAGTGTACTCGCTAGCATGCGGGCTGCCCGTCTAACGTATTCTAAGATGGGCAGTTTAGCAGTGTTTTTGCCTCATTGAAAAGTCTGCAACTCTCTTTATGAGAGTTTACAATTTTACACCTACACCATGGAACTTTACTTGTACTCTCCTAGAGTCTAGGTCCACATGACTCCGACTTCGCTAAGTTGAACATAATGGTACCTTTCAGTACATTTCTCTGCAAAGGTGTAAGTTTGAGGATTGTAACAAATCCAAAGCTTTAAGCTCTTATCTCATTAATAGAAAAACAGTTTGAAAAATTAAAAAAAGCAATTGAAATTACTCAGTAAATCACAATTTTGCTTAAAATCTTCAGCATTTTTACTTTCTGCTTGTTACCTTACTCTACATTACTTACTTCTACCTAAAATAAATCATCCATTATCGTGTTGTTTGCCAAAGGTAAACGATTCATCTTGAAATGTTATTTCTATCTAATAATTTCTTTTTCTTTTTTCTTTCAAAGAAGTTAATCATGAAACCATTCAATCAGAATCATTCAGGTAAACAAGTGCGCATTTATCTGTCTGTACCAAGTAATCGAATAACATTGAATTGAGTTAATTTCGCATTTTGTTGTCGTATTCGCAGATTTTCCCTTATCTCAATGTAGATTTTGTATTTATTTATTTTTTTTTTGGTATCTTTTATGTTTTAATGTTTGCTTATTTACGCAATTGATTTATTACCATGAAATTGAAATGAAAATGAGTTTTATCACATTTTTCTTAAAGTTTTTATTTTGGTGTCACTTATCATCAATCATAATTGTTAACAATGGCGAGGAGAAAGATGGTGGAATCAGTCAATGATTTCAAAATGAGAAGGTGATGGAAATTTGTGGTGGACACTTTTTCCAAACTTAATTAAAACTGCTTCGAATGCTGTAAATTTGCTCAAAGTCGATTTTTTTCGTTCGACAGATATCGTTGACAAAAACTTTCGATAACAGAATTTTTTTCATAATTCTGAAAATTTAGCTAAAAGAATCGAAAACTCAAAAGAAATCGTAATAGCAACGAAAAAAATCCAAAAATGGGGGTGCAACAAATTTCACACTAAAAGTATTTTCAATCTACCAGACATTCTGGATTTCACTAAAAAATCGAAAACGTACGAACATGAAAAGTCGATCAGAGACTCATAAAGTTACTAAAGAAACACAAAACTCATAGTCCCTTATTTATAATACTTACAAAAATTTTATGAAAGGTTTATGAAATAAATTTTGTATGGAAATCTGTTTCATAAACCTTTTATTAACATTTGATAATTTATTATGAAAATAGCCCATGTACAATATTCGAAAATATGCACCGAAAGTGTTTTAATTTAAGTCCAATTCACCAAAGAAATTCAAAACACGTAAAAATTTAAGTTAAACCGGTGAAATCGCAAATTTTCTGGAAGTTCGAAAAATACCCAAAGTCACTAAGTTGAACCAAGAAAATTTTGAATGTTCGAAATAAACAACTTTTCGAACATATACTATCAAAATTCGGATAAAATTAAATATGGACTCATATAATGGAAAATTTTTCGAATGTTCGAAAATTAATACATTTTTAAACATGCACTAAAATCTTTTTAAACGCAACCGGAATATATAACTTCACTAAAGAAACTGAGCTCGCAAAATATCGAAAGAATATTGAAAAATTTCCGAAAGTTCGATCTCTAGATAATTTTTCGGATATGATCTAAAATTGTTTTAAATCCATAAGAGACTCATAATATAGCTAAAACAAATAGAAAACTCGCAATAAATCAAAGTTGACCCGAGAAAACTGAACATTTGCGCAAGTTTTGTATGTAACTCATTTTTCGAAAATACACGAAAAGGGTCTAAAGTCACTAAAGAAATCCAAAACTCGCAAAAATTCAAGTTGAAGCGAAAAAATCGAAAAATTTCCGAAAGTTCGACATATGACATATTTTTCGAACACCAAAAGTATTTTGAGCCCACCACAGACTCTTGAAGTCACTAAACCTATCGAAAATTAAAAAAAAAAATTACTGCCAGGCAGGCCTACTATGTCGACACGATGCTTTCTTTCGCACAATAAATTAAATAATTTTCTTTTTGTTTAAATGTAATTGTACGAAACAAAGAATCGTGTCGAAATTTAGCACATTTTTCGAACACTACCAGTAATATATATCAACCAGAAACTCATAATTGCAATAAAAAAGCCGAAAGCCTCTCGTAAGAAATTAAAAGTGAGCCGCGAAAATCAAAAATTTTCCATAAGTTCGATACATAACACATTTTTGGAACATACAGGAAAAGTATTTTATATACATCATCATTACATACTAAAGGAAACAAAACTCGCCAAAATTAAATTTGAGCCGGGAAAATTTTAAATATTTCGAAAGTTCAATACATAAAATATTTTCGAACATTCACCCAAAGTGGTTCGGCCCGCCCAACACTCATAATTTGTCTAAAGAAATCGAAAGCGCGAAATAAATTGAGAAAAGCAAAATTTTTCTGAAAGCTCGATGTGCAACATATTTTTCGAACATACACCAAAAGTGATTTAAATCCACCACAGATTTATTAATTCACAAAACAAATCGAAAAATAGAAAAAAGTTGAATATGGGCCTATTTTAATGCAATTTCGGCATGTAACACATTTTTCGAACATGCACTAAAAGAATTTTATATTCCCCAGAGACTCATAATTGCAATAAAGAAAACGAAACTTTGCAAAAATTAAAATTGAATCGAGATAATTGAAAATTTTCGAAAATGCCATAGATTAATAATTTCATAAAAAATCGAAACATAGCTAAAAAATAAAAAAATAAAAAGTTCCATATAACACATTTTTCGAACATGCTCCAAAAGTAATTGAAATCCACCATAGACTTAGAATTTTGCTTAAGTAATCGAAAACTCACACAAAATCGAAAGTGAACCGGGAAAACCCAAAATTTTCAAACATTTCGATATGTAACGTATTTTTCGAAAAAACATCAAAATTATTGTGCACCAGAGACTCATAAAGTTAATAGAGAAATCAAAAAAATGGCAAAAATTTAATGCGTAACTTGGAATTTTTCGAAAGCTCGTTATTTATTACATTTTCGAATATGTACCAGAAACACTTCAAGTCCTAAAGAAATCGAAAAATTTAATGTGAACCAAGAAAATCGAAAATTTTTCGAAACTTCGATTTATAAAATATTTTCGAATATGCGTTTTATATTCAGCAGAGACTCATAAAGTTACTAAAGAAATGGGAAACTAGCAAAAATGTTAGCCGAGATTATCGAAACATTTGGGTGAAGTCTAAACACATTCTTATATGCACCAAAAGTATTTTGTATCCATCAGAGACCCGCAATTGCACTAAGGAAATCAGAAATTTGCCAAAAATTCAAGTTCAAGAGAATATCGAAAAATTTCTAAAAGTTCGATACGTAACACATTTTTCGAAGCTACATCAGAAGCATTTTCTGTCCAAAAAAAACTCGAAATTTCACAAAAGTAAACTAAAGCTCACAAAAATGTTATGTCATCCGAGGAAATATTCCAAAAGCTCGAAATTTATTACATTTTCGAATATGTAACAAAAGTGTTTCAAGTCCACTAAAGAAATCGAAAAATCGCAGGAAGCTAAGTTTTAATCGAAAAAATCGTAAAATTTTCGAAAGTTTGATACACATACATATGTTTGTACAAAATATGTATTTTCGAATATGTTTCAATAGCGCTTAGGGTTCACTACATTTTCATTAGGTCACTGAAAGAATCAAAAATCGCCAAAACCGAGAAAATTTTAAAAGTTTGTTGTAAGAAATATTTTCGAATAAGGATCAAAGATATTTTAAGTCCACAGAGATGCATTAAGTCACGGAAAATATCGAAATCTCACAAAAAATCGCCAACATTTTAATGTGAACCGAGATAATTCGATATATAAAATATTTTCGAATATGAATCAAAGATATTTTAAGTCCACCAGATATGCATAAGGTCACGAAAAAAATAGAAATGTTGCAAAAAATTTATGTGATCCGAGAAAATTAAAAATTTTTGGAAAGTTCAATTTACAAAATATTTTCGAATATGTATGTACCAAAGGCGTCGTAAGTCCACCAGAGATTCATAGTGTTCAAAAACAAAATATTTCCGAATATATATTAAAGACGTTTTAAGTCTACCAGACATTCATAAGGTAACTGAAAAAAAATCAAAATTAGCAAAAACTGTAATGTAGTGAGAAAATTAAAAATTTTTTGAATCTTCGAAAAACAAAATATTTTCGAATATTTACCAAAGGTATTTTAAGTTCACCAGAGATTCATTAGGCGATCGAATAAACTCGAAAGTTTAATGTAAAGAGAGAAAATTAAAAATTTTAGAAACTTCGAAAAACAAAATATTTTCGAATATGTACCAAAGGTATTTTAAGTTCATCAGAGATTGACAAGATAACTGAAAAATCTGAAAAAAGTTTAATGGGATCCGAGATAATCGAAAATGTTTCGAAAGTTCGAAATATCAAATATTTTCGAACATGCATTAAAAGTATTTTAAGTCCAGTTTGATAAGAAAGAGAAGCCAAATAAATATAATTTATTCCCGAAAATCTCCACCGCATATCTGGATTTTTTAAATATTTTTCAAAATGATTAGAAAATTCCCTTAATCTATGTTAAAATCTCATAAGCTGGCAACACACTTATAAGTTTGCCTCTTCGCTGCTCCGCTACAATCCAAAAATTATCATTATTTATGCAAAATTAAAACAAGTTTTATATTTAAACTTTTTGCATTAATTCATGTATTTCAAATAAAGTTTTACAACACACTTAACACATACACACACACTTTGACATAATTTTATGTCTAGTTTTTCTAAGCGCTTTTAGCTTTCTTATTTTCTTTCAGCTTTTCTTGTACAAACTTGTACAAAATATCAGCACCCTCTTGATTGGTTTTCTTGTAGTAGGGCAATTCGGAAAGACGTTCCACCCAGGCCTTAACATTCGGGTATGATTCATCTTCGATGGGAGCAAATAGCATTGCCGTCGACACGGAGGCCACACAACACAAATCAGCAATTGTAAGATCTTCTCCGCACAAATATTTCGAAGAGGTTAGACACTTCTCCAGACCATCGTATGCTTTTTGCATATAAACGACTTTTTCTTGCTCAATTTTATCGGCGCCAAAGTAAAGGACCGGCTCAACCATAAGACGGGCACGGGGGAATAAATGACCACAATCAAAATATAGTCTGGCATCAACCTTCATGCGTTGAAGTTTATCTTTGGGATAAAGACTTTCATCGATAGCATACTTGTCGGCCAAGTAGCAGCAAATGACATGAGAGTCCGTGATAATAACACCGTTATCATCCAGTACAGGAATCGTGTGCAAAGGGTTGAGTTTAAGAAACTCGGGTGTCAAGTGTTCACCTTCTTTCAAGTTTAGCGGCCTAAAAATATTTTTTTTTTGGTTATTTATAATTTATGCAAATTTATTTTAGTGTTTTTACCTCAAATCCAAATCGACACTCAAAGCAGCAGCAGTTAATAAAACTGCCCGACATGGTGGACTGCGTGGAGTGTAATATAAAACAAGTTTGGTCATTCTATTTTTTTCACGTTCTACTGTAGATGACAAAATAGAATTTTGTATTTAAAATATCAATTGCATTTCATGTTTAATTAGTTATGTGTCATTATTTAATGATTATTTTTAAAGTATTTTTATGTGTTTTTTTGTGCTAATTAAGTTTGCCCAAGTTAAACTTCAAATGTTTAAAGTTTTATCCGGTGCAACGCTTCTTTACCTTTTAGCTGGAGTGTAAATATACAACTGATTATTGAGTTGTAGAGTATGTTTCTTTCATATTGTGGCAAAGCAAACTCATAATGAATGAATGCTAGCTTATGAACTTGCCTTCGGATCGGCGGGGGAGATTTGGGGTAGATTTTAGTCACATTAAGTAGAGTGTGGAGAAAACCGGCTGAAAGAGGTAATAAAAAAAAAACCGTGAGAATTCATTTTACTCTCCTTTCAGAAACGAAAGTACTCATCAGGCCTGCCAGTTATGAGGATTTGGCTTCAAACGTTGGGATTTGTCAAGTGTTTTTTTTGGGGATAAAAAATATCGTTTGGGGTTAGGGGATTTTTGTTGGGAAACTGTCATTCGGATTTTTTGGGGACTTAAATCGACAATATAACTCTTTATAAAATGATATTCCTAGACTTTTTTGATCAAATGTATATGTCATCCGCTAGATTTGTGCTAATCTCAAACGTCGAAGACGATTCTAAATAGTGCAAAGTTTATTGTAAATTAAATTTAAAGTTACTTTTGTAATAGCTCTTTGCCTACACAGAAAAAAATAAGTTTCATTTTTGATAACAAAATCCCGTTATTCAATAATTTTGTTTTAAAATTTCCTATGATAAAGAAAGAATTCCGCTATATTGATAACATTATTTCAAAAGAAAAAAAAAAATATAAATAAAAAAAATGATGACATGGCTGTGATACGAACCCGGGCTTCCCGGATGTAAAGCATGCTCTCTACAGAAAAGCCATGTGACAGTTATTTTTTAAAGAGATAAAACTTGTTCTAAGTACTTATGTATGAAAGGAAAATAAATAACCGGCATGGTAAAGAAATACATACAACGAAATATTGTATTAAGTTAATAAAAAATGTTATTGAAATTCATATTTTTTTCAATAACATGGTGTTATTGAACATAATTCTTGCCTATTTTTTCTGTGTAATGTAAAATGCACCTGTATGGAACACGTTGGCTGCCGTATGGGGTGCAGTAAACCATATACTTGTACTATTTGTTGAACTCAAATCTTTGATTTCTACATCTAATAGTGATTATATAGCAAAAATGGTTAATTTTGAAATGAGTGATGATTAAAAAATATTAAAATCCTTTATTTTAAATGAAGATAATGAATATTTTGGAATACATCAAAGGGTGAAAACTCATTGCGTAGTATAGACTGTAGCGGTTTTTGATCCGAACTTGAACAATAACTAAAAAGCTGTCAATTATAAAAATCAGTTTTCTATACAATAAATGCTAATATCTGAAATAGCTAAACAATTGCAGAAAAAATTCAATTTCTTCGAACATTGTAAGTAGTTTTCTATTAAAAATGTCGCTAATTGTCGTGCTCATGATAAAGTTTTACTTATCACGTACGGTTTCAATGAACAAATATGAACGATTTGTAACGTAGTAAAAACATTGAAGTCTATTAATTGTTGAAGAGTTAACACGTTGACTGCCAACTACGAGATAACTCGTAGATTGTGTTCCCTTCTGGGGTGCCAAGTACGAGTTTTCTCGTACTCACTAAACCTGCCATTTTTGTGTAGCTACGAATAAAACCGTATTATATCAGGGCTAGTATCGATAAATGGCTTCTGGGAAAAGAACAAAAAGTCAATGTTTATTAAAGACAAAAAAAAATAAAATAATGGAAAAATTCATTCAAATTAACTCAAATACAAGAAATAAACTAATATTTTATTATTTGTGGAAGTTCTTAAAGCAATTTTCCACACAAAATAATATTAAAATTATGATAATTATAATAAATAATAATAGTTATAAAACAAAATATTAAATAAAGACGTACGAATTAATTCGTAGTTGGCTTCTACGAAGCGATTTCTGTTACAGAAGCCAACGACGAGATAATTCGTAGGTCCTTTTTCTCCTAAAAAAAACATAATTTTTGCTTTTTGATGATACCTATGATCTAGAAATAGAGTTTTTAGTAATATAATGTGAAAATATCAAATTGTAATTTTTGGCCAGTTTTCTGAAAATTGCCGTGGCAGTCAACGTGTTAATATATGAAATAAACGTTTAAAAACATTTGATGGTATTATTAATAAGAAAAACAATTGGGGACTTTTGGGGATTTTTTCGATTATTTTTGGGGGATTGTGACAAAAAGTACCTGGCAGCCCTTGTAATCATGTTTACAAAGTGAGATCACTACACAAATGTTTTATATATTTTCTATGCTTGAGATAACCATTAATTTTTTTTTCTTCGCATACGAGATGTTGTAAGTGTTTCAATAAATATAAATAATGCGGCATAGCCGAATCTATTATACTCTTCACTTATTTGGGTGAAATTCATTTAACATCGTATACAAGGCATATTAATCACAGGTACCACCATTACTGCAACAAATACAACACCAAGAAACACATGCATTGTGTTGGTAGAAATATACCAGAAATATCCCAGCTAGCATTTGGAAGATTGTTTTAGCAAAAATCACCAAACTGAATCTTTTAAGACCATCTTAGATGATCAAAAGCTGATTAATCATTTGTGCGCTTAAAAAAAGGCTCGAAAATGACTCCCACAAATGATTAACTTTATGGTACCGTTGTTGTATACAGTGCTTTAGCTGAGTGGTTGGTACGTGGGACTGCAAACGGAAAGGAGCTTGGTTCGATTCCCAGTAGATTTAAATTATAAACAGTAAGAAAAATATAAAATCATTCATTAAAATACCAAATAATATATAAAATAATATTTATAAAAATAATATATATAATATATATAAAATAATATATATAAATAATATATATAAATAATATATATAAAGAGCGCATTTGGAATACATCCATCCATCATCCTCTCAATCCACATTGGATAACTTTTTAATCGCAATGATTTCAAATATGACTTAAATATGATTCGAAAATGATTAAAAAAAGGCTTAAATATGGCACGAAGAAGATTCGCAATTGATGAGAGAACGAATCATAAATGACTCTTCCAGAAGAGTCGCGGGTAGGGTACCATTTTCTCCCGATTAAATTATCATTTATGATCAGAAAAAGAGCCCATATTCTGGTTTTTTAATCGCGCCGATGTATCGAAAAAGACTCGAATTTGATTAGAAATTTCAAAAAATGATAACTGAGATGTCAAATCTATTGTCTGTATGTCGCATACATTCATATGCTCTCTCAAATTTACTAACCCATGCACGTTGTTGAGAGAAACACATCAGATATGTGTCAAAATCTATTGTCTGTGTGACGCACACATTCTCAAATTTGCTAAGTCAGCTGATCTTTTGTTGTTACCTGTTTAACCTACCTTGATCGTATACAAAGAAAAATTTCATGCTTAAATCTTCGAAAACAAGGTTAATTTAACATTTTTCGTTTGTAGTTTTGTTTCATATTTGATGCGAATTCAACATGAATTGAAAATAACCTTCAAAACAAAATTTTCTTCTAAGTAAAACATAATAATTTTCCAAACTTCTTTTAGAAACTATAGAAATTTAATCGTTTTAGGGGGAGAAATATCCCCTCTACCCTCCACCCTCCCCTTGTAACCGCACCTGGATATGCAGCATATAAATGTTTTCTACGCTGAGGGTCAACAAATTTGTTTAAATAAATTAATACGTGTAACGAATAGTGGTAGGAAGTACGTGTAACGAATAGTGGTAAGAAATACGTGTAACGACAATTGAAAACGAAGGCAACAGGCCAAAAAACTGAGTATTGGCGCTTTGGTATTTTCGTGGTTTTCGGTGTTGCCGTTATTTTCCGGAGAAGCTCTGCGATTTAGCAAAGATAGTTTTTGTGAGTCCGGGCAATTTCTGGGATTTTGGGGAGATTTTTGTTCAAGTTTGTGGGAGTCTTTGGACCATGTTTGTGTCTTGGCTAATGGTTAGCGGCCTTACTAGACGAACGTATTTCGGCTAAGCTACAGGTGTCTCGGCTAAATTCTTGAGAAGTATCGCCTAGGTATCGCTTAAGTATCGCCTAAGTATCTTCTAGGCGATAATTGGTTTTTGTTGACGAATTATCTTCTTTTTCCATCTAGAGGTTTAAGTTTTGGGTGCATATTTCATAAGCTTAAAACACATTTTTAGGGCACATTTCCGGTTTCCCTGGTTATTACCAAAATTCCGGTTTCCGGTTATTCCGGTTTCTCTGGTTATTACCATAAATTATGAAGTTTTTAGAAAAAAAAAATGCTACTGAAATATACCTTTTAAGAAAAACCTCAATTAAACAATTATTATTATTATTATTATTCCTTTAACATTCTTAAGAGTTGTAATCTTAATATTATTTTTAGTTTAACAATATTAATTTAAAGGTGTATTTGAATTCACGAATTTTAATATTTTATAATTGAAACTTGAGTACACATTTACTATTTTGAGTTACGATTACGAACGCTATAAAAAAAGGGTTAATTTGCGACAGGGAAACGTTTGCATTTTAGTGGGCGATTTATATTTCAAAATATGCCATAAATTTCAACATCATGATAATAACATTGTATCAAGGTGGTAGTTAGAGGAAAACGTAATTGGTCTTCCTTTTAATGAATATAAAGTAGAAGAAAAACAAACATCACGTTGTATTTCAGTAGTTGAGCCGAAATAAATCTTTACAGCACCAGTCTCATTACACCTTTTTATCCTTTTGATACATTCGAAATGTGATTAATGACTTTTACTTCCTTGGATTTTTTTGTAGCCTAACCAAATTTATTTAATGTATACAACATTTTCATGGAAATACATACACACATATGTACATACATACACACATATATACATATTTACATATATTATCCAATTAAATTATGGTTAACAATTTACATGAAATTCAGGTAGTGTTGTAAAAGGATTACTCTTTAATCGTAGCAAAGGATTCAGGGTTTTTTGACGTGGAATTTCTAGCAAGGTTTTAATTATTATGACAATTAAAGTATGAACGGGTAGACAGACTACCCAGCAAAAACTTTTGTGATTTTTGTAATTAGTAGTACTTTATTAATGGGTTACAAAGTAATGAGTGGTACTTATTTATCTTATTACTATGCTTCAAATTATAACTACTACCTAGTTCTCAATAAAATTAATACGTATTTTTCTCATTATCTGAAAGTAGTTACAATTTGTTGATATGTATGCACATATTAATAAAATAAGTAGACAACCATATAAGTCAACAACAGCTGAGTGGTTAAAATTCTTGTCTTCAAATTTGAACGAGCACAGGTTCGTATCCCAGATGAGTCAAAAATAAAAAAAATTTAATAAAATAAATAAAATACAATGTGTGTACAAATTTTTTTTTTAAATTTTAATTTGTTTATTTGACTACTTATTTTTTAGCTTCAAGTAAGCCAAATAATAACTAGTTAATTGCAGTGACAATGTAAATACATTTGCAAGGGGTACCCATTATAAAAAAAAAATAAGCAGTTATCGAGTCAAATTGTAAGTAGTTACGACTTAAATCTTCATATACTTTTTTGCCTACCAGTAAGCAAAGTTTTTGCTGGGTAGCTTAGAAATCACAATTTCATGAAGAGAAGTGTTTAAAAGTTTTTTTTTTTAAATAATATAAGTATGGTTTCAGGCATGGAAACCAAAGCTACGTTGCTTTAATTATAGTCCTGCTGTGCTGAACCATCAATATTTCTAGAGCAAAGACTGTATGATTTATTTAATAAAAATAACATCAAGGTTAAATAAGCAAATTTTATTGATATATGAAATACTTGATGTGTGAGCATTGAATAGGTTGGTCGACTACTCGACATTTTCCAGAAACCAATTTTCGAATAGTATGACTATTTAAAATTAGAATAAAAAGGGGTTTTTAAAATTCAAAAACCCCTTTTTTAGTAAGAAAAAAAGTTTTGATTTTAATTTGCTTTACTAAAAAAAAAGAGTTGAAAGTTCGTGTAAATACTATCCGAATAAAAACATAACTGTGAGCCAAGTTCCTTATCCAAAAATTTCGCCCGTTACAAAGTACTGAGATCAAAATGAGGATCAAGTTATAGATAGGTACGATAACATCGCATGCCCATGCAAATTAAATATTGTTTTACAACAACTTCTATTAAACAGATTCTTAAGCGAGGATCCCACTATCATCGCATTTCGTCGGCTAACTGCAGTGAAGCCAAAGGTAATAAAAGAAAATGGAGTTATTTCTAAATAAATTACGAAATAAGGCCGTATGTCTCTATTACCACTGCAGTGTGGCGTAACTACGCCCTTGTTTCTCAATTAGCTAAGAAATAAAGCTATTTGGCTTTAGTAACTATGGCTCTATTGCAGTGAGCCGACGAAAATCGCTGCATTGCGCCGATAGTGGGATCTGGGCTTTAGTGATCTTTCGCACTAGCAAAGTTTACTTTGCAAAGTCTTGAGTGTGTAGGAGAGAAGGGAAAGAAGAATGGGGATGAGTACAGACTTTGATGTTCACACAAAGTTGCTTTGTTCGTTGTTCGTCGTCTATACACAGTCGTATAAGCAACAACAAAACAACACAAACTTTGCAAAGTAAACTTTGCATGTGTAGAAGTGAAATAAAGTTTAAAGGAACATCGAAAAAATGTTGTCAAAGTTAACTTTGATAGTGCAAAAGGACACCTATGAAACTTTGCATACACATTTGCCCAATTCACAAGCCAGTTATATCGGGTGTATTATTGTATTTGCTTAGTTTAAAACAATTTGTATCGTCGATCTTGTATCAAATACACTTTTTGTTTATTTGTTTGTGAACGCCCAGTGTATATTGTATTGGTTTGTATTAGGGAAGTAACGAATACCGATACCGATACCGATATATCGGCGATACGTCAGATTTTCCGATACATCGGTATCGGCGATGTTTTACTGTCGATACGACGATACTTTTAAAATTTTTTCAGAGTTTTTTTTTAACAAATAATTTATTTTTGTTCAATTTTGCCATGAATTAAATTCACTTCGTTATTTTTTAAATTTTATTAATATCAATTTTAAAAATTAATAATATTTTATGCTGTTATTTTGTAAAAAAAATTATTTATTTTTTGTTAATTTTGCCATGAATTCAAATTCAAGTCGTTGTTTTTTAAATCTTATTCCAGCAAAAAAGACATTCTCCAAAGAAGTCATGAAAATGTAGAATTTGCGATCCGGAAGTATTGCAAATTTGGATAATTTCTAATTAGTTTTACATATCCTTGCCATTGCAAGAAGTTCTGTTTTTCGATTACCAATCACCGAATTGGAAGCGATGCTAGGACAAATTTCTTTTTCGGTGTTCTATAATGGTTTTTCCTCTAGGAAAAAGGATAAAAAATTACCAATTTTCACAATTTTTTTATGCGAATTTAAACTGAAAACTTTATTTTCATGTAAATTTAAGTGAATAAATATAAACTTTTAGAAGACTTTTAATAATTAAGCTATTAAGTTATTTAGAAAAATATTAGTTGATAAATGTTCTTTAAAAAATCGATTTTTTAAAAAGCATGGCGAGTATTTTTTAAAATTACAAAGGAATTAAAAATATTTTCTTGCTTTTCTACTAATTATTTGCATATTTTTAATATAGATTTTTTTGAAGCAAAGAAAATGTAGCTCCTTAAAAATTACTTCCAATTTTTTATACTGGGTTAAAATCAATTTTAAATATTCTCTCTTACAATGTAATTTTGTATAATAAAAAAATTGCACTTGAGTTTTGCTGATCTAAACTTGAACTCAATTTCAATATTCGTATCGGTATCGGAATCGGTATCGGCGATATTTATTTTTAAATATCGGTCTCGGTATCGGATCGGCAAAACGGCGTATCGTTACATCCCTAGTTTGTATCTTGTATTGATGGACAAAAGAAGAACAATCACCATATAAATACTCTCTGAGAGTATATACAAATACTCTCTGAGTATCGTATGAAATACGATTTTTCCAAAACATATGAAATAAAAGTGTAAAAGTGTATTTCATTTTTATATGAAAATTACAAATAACAAATTTTACACTATTGTATTTAATACTATAATACAATCGATACAAAGATACACGATGTTTTCTGAATTAAGCAATTGTTTTACAGTAGTGTATACTTTTTGTTGATACCCGATTGGCCAACTCGTCGTAGAGGATGTTTTCATCAACGAGTACTTAAGGAAATTTCGACATTTGTCATGCACCATATTTGTTGATTACAGTTTCAACGTTCAATTTAAAGTATTGTATAATTTCATTGCAACAAAAAACGCAAATGAACTTATTGCGGACATTGTCGCTCAGTCTGTCACCAGTTTGAATCATTTTGATACATACCTGCTTGCTAAAATTAAGCGAAATTGTGCTGATGAAAAGTTTTGTTACAATGTCTATTAAAACTTCTTGTATTAAATACTCTCTGAGCGACAAATTCCTCAAATTATTATTGTAGAATACGTGTAAAAAAGAAATAAACGAAAAAATATAATGGGGACATTTCTGAGAATGTTGTCATTTACATGGTCATTAATAAAAAGATGTCTGACAGCGTCGCTCTTGTTGTCATGTCCTCACTGATTTGTTTGAGCTGTCACCAACAATTCATCGACGCTTTAACAATGTCATGCGTCGGTATTGCAAGATGTCCGAAAGACATGGCCAGCCGCGTACTCCTATACGAGGTGTAATTCTTAATTTTCCTACATCTGTACAACTATAAGAGTGAGGCTCTCTAAATTTGCTGTGTGTTATTCTTAGAATAACATGCAATTTTCAGCACAATATTGGTTGTATAGGAGGGGGGAAACGGGTAAACACCATTCAAAGTAATTATTAATATTCCTATATCAGTACAAGTACAATAGTGAAGACCTCAAAATTGGATGTGGGTTACTCTTAGAAAAAATCGAAATTTCTAGGAAAATCTTGGGGGTATCAGAGGGGGCACACGTGTACCCCCATACAAAGTAATTATTAATTTTCCCCTATTAGCTATAAGAGTGATGTTCTCTAAATTTGATGTGGTTTAGTCTTAGAATAACATGAAACCCCCCGCGAAGTCTGAGGGGTATACTGCCCTACTAAGAAAGAAAGTCGCATCTCCATTTTAGTAGTTTTAAGATATTTATATGGCTTTTGAAAAGAAAACAAAACCTAGAAATGGTAGATGTGACCATTTGCTTTAACATTTTTCAGTAATTTACAGTTGCAAATGGGGGGTTTAAGCTTAACAAAAAGATCAGAAACTCATTCGCGGTTCCGAATCTGCCCTTATGTCAATTTTGAAATTTGGCGCTTGTGACTTTCTTTCTTAGGAGGGTCGTATAAGAGAGAGCAAACGGGCACACACACCCAAAGTAATTAATTCCCATTTCCTATACTTGTCCAATTTCCTATACTTGTCCAAATTTTCCCATATCCAATATCATACAGAGTTATCTTCAAAATTTCTTGGCTCTCACCATATTAGTTTTTACGATATCTCAAAATAAATATCTGCTCTTTATATGATGTGCCGCACCCATATGGCCAATCCAGACTTATTTTTGAACGACAACACACACCATAGAAAGCTGTACTCACACAAAATTTCAAGTTTCTTGCTGCATTAGCTCCAAAGATATGAAAAAAAAATAGAATGCGAAGTGCCGCGCCTTCTCTAGAACAATGCATAAAATCAGTGCAGCAACTTCTACAAAATCTTAGGTGCTTAAACGTATTAGTACCCAAGATATGTCCAAACATATATTTTCCTTATATGGGAGGTGCCACGCCCACTTGTACACTTTTTAATAGTATCTCTTTAAAAAAATTATAAAAGGAGTTAAGGCCGGGGCACATAGAATCCGTCATACGTCATCCGTTGCCTTTTTCAACTGACGTTAACGGAATGACGGATAATGTTGGCACAATGAGTACTTTGTTAATGGAGAGAAAATCAGCTGTTATTTCTTTATTAATTTTAATTTCTTTAATTCTTTATTTTAATTCTTATTTCTTAATTCTTAATTTATTTATTTTTTTATTTTTTTATAACAAAGCACCAAAACTTTATACAATCGAATAAATTTTAATTTAAATTATTTTATTTTTGAGCGAAAAACAAACCCACAACAAAGAACAAATCAAACAATTGTTGTCAAAGTACTCAACGTACGTTAAAAGTTAAAAGTTGGCCAACTTTGTACTTTGCGTTGACGGAGAAGTACTGTATGTGATCAAGTTCATAAGAAAACATGTATTTTAACTTAGCTGTCAGTTGAAAAAGGCGACGTATAACGTATGACGGATTCTATGTGTCTCGGCCTTTACTCGCATAAATTTTGCTGAAAGTATCGTATTTAGAGAGAGACTCTCTGAGAATATTAGCATGTATCTTGTTCTTCTTTTGTCCATCAGTACAAATACAGCCTATACGATAATATTGACTGTTCGCAAGGTGTATTTTACAGGTGTATTTAAATAAACAATAAACGATACAATGAGGGCTTGTGAATTGGGCAATTTAGTTATAATAAGTAAGCGGAAAAGAATGCTGATGAGATTAGCGGGAGCTATCGAAACATGTCAGTTAAACTCTCCGCGCAGTCAAATTTTTCTTTGTCTACATGCTTCACATTTAACTCTAAATAAAAATATAATTTAGAAATGTTATTATTTCGGCTTTTTAGTTCAATATTTGAATTAATGTAAATTCAACTTATTTTTATTAAGAGTAGAGTGTTGGCATATTCAAATCAGATTAGCAGATTATTAATGAGATAGGGAAATTTCGGCAAAACTAAGTTGAGTCGCAATAAAAATGAATGCAAGAATTTACATGAAAAAAGTCTTGTATTCTATTTGCTGGCAAAAATTAGTTAAATATCTGATGTTTCTTTGTAAAAAGCATCCACCTTCATAAGTGGTAAAAGTGAACAAGAACGCTGATGAGACGGCGTAGCGGCCTGTCGAAATCACTAGTACTGATCCGTTCTGCTAATTTGATTTGAATATTCCAACACTCCACTCTTAATAAACATAATTTGAATTTACATTAATTCAAATATTGAACTAAAAAGCCGAAATAATAAAATTTCCGACTTATTCCTATTCAGTTTAAAATAAAATTACGTAAAAATAAAAATACAATTTAATTGCAAAAATAAATTAAAACCGAATTCAAGTCAAAATAGTTTTTTACAGAATTTATAGTCTACATCCTTGCCTATAACCAAAGAATATAAATCATATGATTTATATTCTTTGCTATAACTCATCTACACATTTTTGTAGATCAGACTATTAGTTTGGAAGATAATGGTTTTCCGAAGAATTAAGAATTTTATTGGTAAAACTGGTCTTATAGAACAACATATAGCGCACACTCTGTTAAAAATAGCTGTCTCGTTATTTACAGACCTTAAGACCTTCCTATAATTCATCCATACATTTTTTGTAGATCAGACTATTAAATTGGTAGACATAAGCTGTCCGACGACTAAATAAATAAACGGGAAAATTGAACTTATATAGGTCTAAGACATATAGCGCCCACTATGTTACAAATAGCTGCCCAATTTTTAACAGATCATCATTTCCTATAATTCATACATACATTTTTTGTGGATCAGACTATTAGTTTGGATGATATATCTTTTCCGCCGTTAGATTGTCCTTTTTTCCCAGTGTACGTAGGTTAGAAAACGTGCAGACTATTCTGTCAAATGTCTTAAAGAAAATTAAATTGCCTTCAGAAAATATGCAGAGACGTCATACGAGAATACTGCCGGCTATTCTGTCAAATGTCTGACGGAAGTTTAGACAACTCGACTGATTGTGTGGTAAAGTATTAGACGTCAGATATGCCGGCAAAAATGATTTCCTGTGTTGCCATAAAACCTATTACAATTGTCAGTGTTTTTTTTAAAATATGTACATATTTATTAGTCTTGCTGGTGTAGACAAAAATCAACCACAAAAAAACCATTTAAATCTGAAGCAAAAATGAAATTTGCAATTACATATATATATTGTACATACAAACAACATAAGTACATTGTTCAATATATCTGTATCATCTACACTCTAAAACACTTTTGTTGAAAATTAGGTCGATAATAGTAGGCAACACTTTTCTCGCTATTATCGACCTAAAATTAGACACACATTCTTTTTGTTGATTTTTGAACAAAATATGTTTATTTAAATAAATAAAAAATTAGCGGCGAAGCGGTTGGCTGCCTGCAGCATCGAACCGCGATCTCTTGGCTGATAGTCTGGCGTATCTACCTATCAACCATAGGCATATTATACATTTTCTGCCATTTGATCCATTTGAACTAAATATGTATGTTTAATTTGTGAAGTCAAATTAGACAAATTAGCCCAATTCACAATCTTGTGCAAATGCTCTTGCATCGTAGCATTTGCAAAATGGTATTACATATTGATACTCACCACTTAACAATTGTTAATGGTGAGTATAAATATACTATACCATTTTGCAAATGCTACGATGCAAGACCATTTGCACAATATTGTGAATTGGGCTGTTATGTTTTTTTATTGCAAATACCTACAAAATCCATGCAATTTTAAACAACGAGAAATTTTCAAAACAAATTTAGACAATAGCCCAATTCACAATCTTGTGCAAATGGTCTTGCATCGTAGCATTTGCAAAATGGTATAGTAAATTGATACTCACCACTTACAATTGTTAGTGGTGAGTATCAATATACTATACCATTTTGCAAATGCTACGATGCAAGACTATTTGCACAAGATTGTGAATTTGGCTAATATATGATCCGTAACTTATAAGTAATGTTTTAGAGTGTACATACAATGTGACTTATAATGATGTGCACAAAAACCATTTTAAATTTAAATCATGATTATTAATAAGAAAAAACCAGCTTATCGTACATGGCGAATAGCAGTTCGAAACAAAAAGGTGCAATCAGAATTGAAAATAATACTTTTGACTTTTCCAACGGGTGTATGTTTGCATTGCTTGGTTGTTGTTGTACACAGAAAAAACAAAATTTCATTTTCTGTAAAGGAATTCAATGAAATAGTAAATATTTTGTCTATGAACGGACCTACAAACGAATTTGTAAATATAGACAAAAATACCTCAACGATTTCATTGAATAAAAACGTGTTTTTTTCAGTGAACAAATTGTTTAAATCTATAAAACAATTTGTCTAAAAATATTTACAAATTGTAGACAAAACAATTTACTAAATCAAACAATAAAATTTAATGGATTTTCTGAAAAATATCAAACATTATTTCTGTCTGAATTTAATAAACAATTAGTCTAAAAATGCTAACAATTATTAAGCAAAATAATTTACTTAATCAAACAAAAATACAAACAAAGTTTTTGTCTATGTCATAATCATCATCCCTAAGCATTTATGGGATTTCACTTTGTTAAATGTGTTCAAGTCCGAATGTTTAACTAAATACTTAAAAAAATGAATGAGAATTAACGCAACGACATTAACTAATCGATTCACACAAAAATCTTTTGTAAACAAACTTGGTACAACTGCATTCTTCTTGCTATGATTGTTGTTCTTGGTATTTGTGTGCTTGTCGTCATCGGGGTATTTTTTTACGGCACAGTTTTTATTGTTGTTTTTGGTGTGTGCGTTCTAAATAAAAGTCAAACAAACAATTCATAGATTGTGCACAGAACATTTACTGAATATTAAATTTATTTTTAGACAAACTTTTGTTTGAAAATTTCTTGGTGATAATTTTTTCTGTGTAACAGCTCTGCTATTGTCGGAAGTTCTTTCTTGAACGTATTATAAATTAATTAATTGTATTGAGTGTGTTATTGAATGGTGTTTGTAGCTGGAAAACCTTTATCACCTCAGTAGGGCAGTTAACTAAATGTGCAGTATCGTGAGGACTTTGGAGACAATTTGGGTACCTGTTTAAGGTACCGGGAATTATTCGTCCCTGGTAGCAGCTTAGAACACTACTTCTTACGCCCTTTAATTGTGGCAGGATTGAAATAGATTATCTAGGTAGTTGATGCTCACTGTACGAAATCACGGAAGGTCGGGTGCTGACGACCCTATTGCTTCTATAACTATTTATGGTTTCAGTAAATGTTTATTGATGCCACACTTTCATGGCGTGTGCGCTGCAGACATCGGATTAATGTGCGGTGGGATGGCATTTGTAATGTCCTCGCGGTATCGCCGCCAGTCCAAATGGATGTGTCTTGGGAGAAGGTCGTGCAACAGAATTTAAAATTAGGCGTGCGTTGCGAATTAAAGCAAGTTGTCGAATATTACACCTAATATTTTAGGGTTTCTGCACTCGACAGAGATGTCTAATTATATATTTACTTTTTCAGTCCAACAAGTGAAAAGTGCCTCAGAAATTTTTAAATAAAAATAACCACACAAAGTGTTATTTCATTCAAAATGGTTTTAAAAAAGTTTGTTTTAATCAATATGATAAGATTGAAATTGTTCCTAAAATTGTCTGTTAACCTGTTGACACTTCAAAATTAAATTATTAGCCTTTTCACTTAAAGTTTACTTTAGACAAGAATAAATAAAACAATAATAGAAATTTATTGTGGCTTAAATACGATATAACGTACAGATACAAAACAGACAAAAGAACTCTCAAGTAGACATAAAATGGCAACAATCACTCACACACACACACACATACACAAATACCAAGAAATTGCCACAAACGGATGTGAACTTTAAAAGAACAACAAAAAAAAAAACACAGTAAAAGGGGGTAAAAACAAAATAATTTACTGGGAAAAACAACAATTAAAAAAATTTTTGGTTTAAAGTGCTCGTTAGTGTTTAAGGATTCATGATTTTGTAGGTGTATGTGTTTTTATTTATCTACATTTGTATGTATTAGTGTTTATATTTCACATCATGTTTTTCCGAGTAGTATGTGTCACTCTGTACAATTCTAAGAAGTTTTAAGACAATAAAATGAAATAAACGCTTTTATTAGTTTTTCTTTAAAGGAAGAAAAATATTCTCACTCACACACAAAAGGATTAAAAATACTTTAATGTATTTAAGAAAGTTGAAAACAAGATTTTTGTGAAAAATATTAGTGGGAGAGCGGTTGAATAGCGGTTAAATTAAATAAAGAGAAGTAAAGAGAAGACAATTGTAAATGACAGCTAATGTTAATTAAGAGTGATAATAAAAAATAAATTAAAAAAATCAAAATGTTCCCCACACTGGACTTGCTGTTTTTCTTTTAATTTTTTTACGCAGTCGGGTTTTTTGATTTTTTAAATTGATTTTTTATTTATTTTCTTTTTAGTTTTCGTACACAGACAGCTTGGTTTTAGATTTTTTGTTAAAAGTTCACTTTTTACGCAATTGAGGTTTTTGGTTGTTAAACAACTTTAAACTGTCACTGATCGTAAATGGTCATTTGAAATGAAAAACGATAAGAGAAATATTTTTAAATACCTGTCGAATGATACCCATATTAATATAGTTCGCCGACTTTTTATTTTTTTTCGTATTCCCAAAATGGCGTCTATTGGCCGCTATATTGAATTTTGACTACTGTCATATCTTTAGTGACACTGGCAGGATTAAGACAAATAAATTGACGTAAGAGTCATCGAAATCGGCCCACGTGTTCGGTTTATATAGTGTCGCAAAGGAACACACATACATACACACATACATAACCTGATAAACACAATACCCTTCTTTGCGTCGAGCAGTCAGGCAAAAATAAGCACTATTTATGATAATGTTGAGGTGGTTTTTTTTGAGAAACTTTCTGGCATTAAAATAATTTTTATGATTTTAAGTAGAGATGTGCAAATGTCGTGAATTTTTTGTGTCAGACGTGATTCACGCGTGACTCACTCGTGATCGTGATTAAATTAAAAAGTAATTACGCAATCGTGCGTGAGCGTGATTTACAAATTAAATACCGTGCGTGATCGCGCGTGATTTTAAAAATTTAATTTTCACGCACTCACGAAATTACGGCCCCTATTATGAGTCACAACTAGGGTGATCGACTCGGTTTTTCAACCGGGTTTTAAACCGGTTTTTTCCGCAATACGGTTGTCGGTTTTTTCAAAATGTTGATTTTTCGAATGTCGAATAGTCCGGTTTTTTTTAAATTAAAAAACCGGCCCAGTCGAATACTTTTCGATTCGTATATATTATTAGTTTTTACTATATTAAAACTTGATGAACTTTTACTGTTGATTTTTCTAAGTATTTTTGTTCAAGAGCATTTACTGAAGCATGCAATTAAGGTGAACTAATTTCATAAGATGGTAGCAGGGGCGAATTAAATTCCTTGTGATGTATAATTTATCTCAAGCTTCATATTTTATATGGAGTTCGACATCCATCATAGACAATAATGCTTGTTGCGTGAATGTCAAGAAATAAACAAGAAAAAGAAAAAAATTAAATCTGTGCACTAGGGGTCCCCCTATATGTGTGGACCAAATTTTTTTTTCGGATTTTGATTGTAAATCCTCCTTGGAACGTCTTTTAGTAAAAAAAACTGTGCTGATCACGTAATGGGAGTGCGTGACACATATAAGGGGCACTATAATGCGCAATTAAGAAATTATGGAAAATTATTGGGATGGAAATTATAGTGTTGTACCAAACAAAAAAATAGAAAACAGACGTCAGATCCGCACAAAACAATTAATGAGAAATAATGCCAAGTTCCTATCCAAAAGTTTTGGCCGTTAAAAGTACTGAGATCAAAATAAAGACCAAGTTCTTGATAGGTACAATACCATCTCATTTTTAGGCAACCTGTTATTTGGCAATATTTTTTACATTTCTAATATTGGGAAGAATTATGGGGAAATAGTTTCCGAGTTAGCTTAGAAGGTAGATGGTAGTATCATACTTATTAAGAACTTGACCCTCATTGTGATCTCAGTACTTTTAAGGGCCGAAATTTTTGGATAGGAACTTGGCCTTATTGTCAAAGTTATGATTTTATGCGGATAGTATTTACATGAACTGTTCTCTTTTTTTATATTAAATTAAAATCGAAGCTTTGGCATTATAATTTTCCCACAAAAAAAAAACCGGTTGACCGGTATTTTCTGAATTTTAAAAACCGTATCCGGTTTTTCTAAATTTCAAAAAGTCGAAATATTTGAAAACCGGTTTCTGGAAAATGTCGAACAATCGATCACCCTATTCACAACTCAACTAGGTTGAGTTGTCAATGCTACGACCCAACTCAACCATTTTTTTTTGTATTATAATTGACAACTAATTTCAGTTGTCTTCGAAAATTTTTTCGAAAAAAGGTTCTTATCTATACTCTCTGTTTTTTAAACCATTGTAGCCATCACAAAATATTTTAAATATGTTTAGTTTTGGCCTCACTATTTTTTCTTGAGATTTTATGTTTTATGGCAGCAATATGGGTTGACAAATGGGATAGATTGGCGCATAAAATTACCATTTTCAAATTATTTAAAAGTAACACAATAGTCGAAATAAAAACCAAAACACAACTGATAAAAAACTGAGACAACTGCTTTGATGAAGTTGTACTCCATAATAAGAATTTGACAACTACGACTCAACTATCAATTTAGTTGTGAATCATAATAGGGGCCTACATTTCGTAGATTGCTGAAAAAAATTTCCTCTTTACTTCTACAATATTTTGATTTAACTTGCGAATTTTATACGACATTTCTGATAAGTTTCTAATTTTAGATGAGCCGAGTTTTCTGCGACATGTCGCAAATTCCTTAAAAGATTCGTCAGAATTCGTAGAGAGTTTCGGCAAAGTTTCTAGAATTTTCTCAGACAAAGAGGTTCGTTTTCTTGTTAACCACTCATATGGACCGTCTTCGAATACGAATTCGGCATCTTGTGCCGACTTTCTGCCCTACTTCGGACCGAAAGTACGTGTGTCGACAGCAAAAGAAACCCAGTGAATCTTTTATACCGACATGTCTGACATCAGGAAAAATATGTTTGTAAGCTGAAGACAACCCAGCACACAAAAAGTCAAAACGTTTGAAATACGATATATCGCTTATTTACTGAAACAGTGGACACAAAGATTTTGTCTTCTATGATAATTCGCATCACGGCGTCACTTACTAAAGATTCTGTATAATACGAATTTTTACAAAATATTTTGCAAATCTGGTACATAAACTAATATATTTAACAAATGACAGCTTACAAATATACACCAAATGAACGCTTGGAAGGTTCCCTATAAAATAAAATATTGAGTACCGCTATATTGTCCAGACTTTAAGATAGCGGTGTTTTTACGTAAAAAGCTAGGCGAAAAATGCTTAAAATTCCATTTCACTCATAATGGGTTAATGGCTTTGAAAATATTGAAAGTATTTCATACAATAAACGCATACATTTTAAAATGAAATCTACTCCAGAATGATTTAATATATTATTTATTATATAAATAAAGGTACATAAGCTTTTTTTATGTACCACTGACGATTATGTGTTAAAAATAAAGAACGAAAATACTGTTTATACTCTCTTCATACAAACTGATTTATCGGAATTGTATGATGTTTTGCATCAAATATTTGAAAAATAATAGGAATTATAAATTTTTTAAGAAATTGTTGTGGTTCGCACTTATGTATATTGAGCGTTACTCGTTTTTAGCTTGCTTCAATATTCAGTTTAATTAATAAAATAACAGCGTAGGGTTGCACTTCTAAATATTTAAAAGTTTTGCCAATTTTGTTAAATAGTTTAAATTGCAAAAAGTTTCATCAATCAATAATAATGTATTGCAGTTTTTTAATTTAATTGAAATTTTTTAGTGTGTAAATAAGGAGTTTATGTTAAAACTTATCGAAGATTATACATCTGAATTGTTTTCCATTCAAAATATAGTGGGTTATAAAAACTATTAAATTCGTAAGAAAATATATTGAGCATTACGTTAACAAAATTCTTAAATATAATTATCTATAAATTTTAGGGCGGTAAAAAAAGTTAACAGCAGCGGAAGGGCAGAAACGATATGGAGAGCATTATCCGTTCAGAAATTTCTGATTTGATTTCAAAAAGTCATTCCCAGAACAACCGTCAAAGCAAATGTAACGCTCAATCCACAAAAATTAAAAAAAAAATCAAAAAATGTTATTTTATATTAGGATCCATTGAATGAGCGAATGAAAACTATAACACCTTCTCATATTTCTATTAATTAAATTGGTAAAGTTAAAAAAAGAAAACGAAAAACCCAAAATGTACACTCACAATGAGAATCCATGGATATTATTTCAATAACTCGTTTTCATATGAACACTAAAAAATTATTAAAACCTTAATGTTCGATTTATGTTTTTGTGGGATATAAAAAAATAAATATCATGAAAGTTTAAGCTTTTGTCGTGCGTGAGCGCGCGTGATAAAATCAAATTTGATCGTGAGCGTGCGTGATCGTGAGAGCCTTAAAATTTGCTGTGCGTGAGCGTGCGTGAAAAAAATATCTTTTTCGTTAGCGTGCGTGATCGTGAGCGAAATCTCACTCACGCGCACATCTCTAATTTTAAGTAACAATCTTTATTACAATTGTATTTCTTCAAAACTAAACTCAGACGAAAAATAACGATCAATTGCAGTGTACAGCACAAAAAATAACCGGGTTCTAACGACTGATTCCGGTAGAAGCCACAAGAAAAAATATATGTATCTGTATCGGCGTTTTATAAGTTTTCATCTCGGATTAATTTTAGGCGGACTTAAAGTTCCCCCAATTGGTCTAGTTAATCGGCATAAGAAATCTTGTAATATTTAGATTTAAGGTTAAGTAAGCTTATGTAGAAGACCACCAGGAATATTTTTGTGAAATATTTTAGTTCTCTAACGCACAGTGGTGGTGTAAATTAAAAAAGTGGTACTAAGTATGGAACTTTTAAGCCACTTAATTTATTTGTATAAAATAAGGAGAAGGAGCCAGGCTATCAGAACCGTGTCTCTAAACTAAAAAATAGAAAATTTTTCCAAAAAAAAAAATGCTTTCATAATTTTTCAAACTGTAAAAAATTTTGTTAGAAATGTTAATTTTATTTTTTTACACCGTAAAAGGCCATGCTTTAAAGATTGTCGTGGAGTTTTTTATTATGATTTACTGTTTTGTATTATTGTTAAGTGATTCTTTTAATACTCTGATTTGAATTTTGAGATTGTAGTATTTTGGTACTCTGTATTTTTGTTTGCCTTTTTTGATATGTAAACGTAGTTGCAACACTGCCACTCATTATAGTTTTTGTTGAGCTGCATGAATGTTGAGTTGCAACGACGGTAAGAAAAATATTTTTGTAATGAAATTGTTTGGATTAATATACTTTTTGTTTTTATAGAAATAAAACAAGCGCAACGTGTTGTGCAAACATTGTTAATTGAACAATTGTGTTTAAATTTCGAAACTCAACTTTTAATCCTCGACAAAGATGTATTTAGCGGACATTTTTGGTCATTTTGAAAATGTACCCTACATTTGGCAGTGGTCGAAAATCATCAGTTTTCAAAATAGATTTTGAGTTTAGGTGCCTCTAAGAAAATTTGCACAGGGTACCTTATAAATCCATAAATAAGGTTTCATTCGATAGGTAGCTATCATTATTCTTGCTTTAAATGAGGACATCCTGGCTATAAATGTAGCTGCTAAGACAAAATGAGTAAAAACCTCAAATTTCAGGAAGAAAACTTTTATATAAAAAAAAAAACTTACTAAAAATTTTTATCCAAAGAAATTGAATTATTTGGCTTGAATTCGGTTTTAATTTAATTTTTCAATTAAATTATATTTTGATTTAGAGATAAGTGTGAAGCATATAGACAAAGAAAATTTTTGACTGCACGGAGGGTTGAACTGACGTTTCGATAGCTCCCGCTAATCCCATCAGAGTTCTTTACCGCTTGACCACTCGAACAAAGTCGGGTGTTTGCAGTCAAGAGTTGAATATCATCTAGTTTTAATCAATTCATACTGCCAGTCTTAGAGCTGTATTTCATTTGATAGTTATCGATATTTCCTTTTTTTCCGTTTGTCTTGTGTTAAGGTTCTTTTTATTATTTCTGTATTAAAATTGCATGCAACGCACACTAAAATAACAGCGTAGTTATGTACTCCTAAATATTTAAAACTGTTATGAACTTTGTTATAAATAGTATTATATTTCATCAATCAATCAGCGTTTATATAAAAAAAATGTATTGAGCGCTATCCTTTTTTTATATAATTAGAAATTTTTAGTGAATAACTAAAAAGCTTATGTTAAAATACATCGATGATTATACATCAGATTTGTATTGAACTCAAAATATAGCATGTGTTCTGAAAAAATATTGAATTCGTATAAAAATGTATTGAGCGTTACGAAAAAAGTGTTTTATATATAATAAATCTCTAAATTTTAGGACGTTATAAAAATGCTAGCATCAGTTGAAGGGTTGAAACTAGGGATGTAACGATACGCCGTTTTGCCGATCCGATACCGATACCGATATTTAAAAATAAATATCGCCGATACCGATTCCGATACGAATATTGAAATTGAGTTCAAGTTTAGATTAACAAAACTCAAGTCCAATTTTTTTATTATACAAAATTACATTGTAAGAGAGAATATATAAAATTGATTTTAATCCAGTATAAAATATTTGAAGTAATTTTTAAGGAGCTACATTTTCTTTGCTTCAAAAAAATCTATATTAAAAATATGCAGAGAATTAGTAGAAAACCAAGAAAAATTTTTTAATTCCTTTGTAATTTTAAAAAATACTCGCCATGCTTTTTAAAAAATCGATTTTTTAAAGAACATTTATCAACTAATAGTCTTCTAAATAACTTATAAGCTTAATTATTAAAAGTCTTCAATAAGTTTATATGTATTTATTCACTTAAATTTACATGAAAATAAAGTTTTGAGTTTAAATTCGCATAAAAAAAATTGTGAAAATGGATAATTTTTTATCCTTTTTCCTTGAGGAAAAACCATTATAGAACACCGAAAAAGAAATTTGTCCTAGCATCGCTTCCAATTCGGTGATTGGTAATCGAAAAACAGAACTTCTTGCAATGGCAAGGATATGTAAAACTAATTAGAAATTATCCAAATTTGCAACGCTTCCGGATCGCGAATTCTACATTTTAATGACTTCTTTGGAGTGTCTTTTTTTGCTGGAATAAGATTTAAAAAACAACGACTTGAATTTGAATTCATGTAAAATTAACAAAAAATAAATATTTTTTTTACAAAATAGCAGCATAAAAGATTATTAATTTCTAAAATTGATATTAATAAGATTTAAAAAATAACGAAGTGAATTTAATTCATGGTGAAATTGAACAAAAATAAATTATTCGTTAAAAAAAATCTCTGAAAAAAATTTTTAAAGTATCGTCGTATCGACAGTAAAATATCGCCGATACCGATGTATCGGAAAATCTGAAGTATCGCCGATATATCGGTATCGGTATCGGTATTCGTTACATCCCTAGTTGAAACGATATAAAGAACATTATCTGTTTACAAACTTCTAGTTTTCTTTAGAAAAAGTTTGCTTTTTTCGCACTGTGGGTTATTATATTTTCGAAAAATGTATTAGGTAGGTCGTATTTTGGTACGAATGATTATTTGAAATTGACATACATTTTGACATTGTTGGTCGATTTTATTTAAATAAGTCTTATTTGAAAGAAGAGTTAGCCTACTTTTTGCTAATGTATAAATGTTTGTAAAGAATTATTTTAAGAGATAAAAAATTTTAATTTTTCCATTTGAACCCAAGTCAGAATTGAAAAAGTTGCCATAACTTTTAATTTCATGCTGCGATTATTATAATTTTTTGTTTTTAGAGAGTAGATATATAGTGCTTTCAAACCCTATACTCATTTTTGGTGGTGTATATATTTCGCAAAAATCACTCCCGGAACAACCGCGAAAGCAAATGGAACGCTCAAGACACAAAAATTGTAAAAAATGAAAAAATATTATTTTATTTCAGGAACCATTAAATGAGGCGAAAATTATAATAAAAAGTCCTATCTTTTTTTTAGTAACATTGGTAAACAAAAAAAAAAGAACACAAAATGTACGTTTAGAATGAGAATAAGTAGATTTCTGCAACTTCTTAAATATATTTTAAATTTCCTTACTTTTTCGATTTTTTAATTTTCCGATTTCGAATTTTCTTTTTGAAAATAATTGATTGACAAACTGTATGTATCGTATCACATCTCCTAGACAATGTAAGTCATAAAAAAAGCAATAAACTAAAAATGTATGTTTTCTGGTTTCTAACAAAACTAAAACACTAACAAACATAAAAGGATTGACTGCATGCTTTGACAGAGAATTGTATATTTAAGTCTTTAAAACACTTACGCTTACTTCAGCAAAGTAGCAATAGAAGGAGTATCTAATAGCAAATGGATAAAATATTAATATAATACAGATTTTGGCTTCTGGTGGGGGATTCTGCAGACTTAAAGAAGAAGATGATGACGATGATGATGAAAAATAAAACGTACAACCACTTGTCTCAAGCAGAAGCATAAATTTTTTACACTTTATTTAGCTTGTGTGTCATATAAAATATGAAAAAGAAACGTATAAAATAAAGGAAAAAAAGGTAAAAATATTTAATGTAATTTTTTATAAGTATGCATGTATGTGTGTATGTGTGCGTGTGTGTGCCACTTACAGCATCCTTGGAACACAAAAATAAAATCATGTAATAAAAAGGATTTTTATTAGAATTTATGCTGATTAAGGGAACAAATTTAAATGGGACAACATAAATGTTTCTTTAAGAGTTTATCGCAATGGGTTTAATTTTCAATTCTGATATTAAAAGGATAAGAAAATTGCTGGTTGTTTTTTAATAAAAATGTTTTCGAAATGAATCAAACATTTGTAAGCATGTGGTAAGATTGATACAAAATATTTCAGATGACTATTCAAGATTAAAGTTTGAGGAAGATCTACCCGTCTCACTTAAGATCAGCTGTATGATTTTTCACAGCAGGCCATCTTTAATATTCAACATATGGGTATTTCCAAAGGAAAGTCCACTTTATGTCACGTGCGACACCAAGCAATTATGCTTATTTTTTTCAAAGGAAACGTAAGCTAGTTTTTACTTCTTTGTATATTTGCAGAGGCCTCAAGTAGCTCCATATTAGGCAAAAGTTTAGTAAAAATCGAACTACATGCTTCTGAAGTACAGGCTTAATTGCTTGGCGTCGCACGTGACAAAAACTGGACTTTCCTGTGGAAATACAAATATTGAGTTTTTTTCTTCTTTTTAGTCTCTCATCTGATTTTAAATATTTTAATGGTGCCTTAAAACACTTGTTAAGGCCTACAAAACACATATTTACGTGTGCTGCTCAAAGACATCAAATTGTATATTCCATTTAAAAAACATTTTTATTCATGAACTTTTTTATAGGCTTTAAAAATTGTTCATAAAATTCCTCATAATAAAACTCCTTCAATGCTGCAAAATATTTCATTTAAGACCATAAAACATTTTTCACTTGTGGATAATAAATATTAATATTAGCTCTTTGCTTAAGGGATGTAAATGACATTATCAATTTCATTTACTTTTAAAAAATTAAAGAAAAAAAAAAAGAAAAAAGAACAAAGACAAATCTCATTTATCATTGCAAATGTTACATAAAACGAAAGAGTATTAACATTTATGAAAACTATAGTACTTGAGGAGTTATTAAAGCGAATGGATGCGAATGGAGGATGAAGATAATATTTCCAAGTAAATATGAAACCTGTTAACTGCGAGTGGTACACTCTCGCGAAGTCTTGCGTTACATGTAACAATACAATATTAAGATCGGAAAATGGCGAAAAAACTAATTTCCTTTAAAAGAACACTCTTTAATTTTAAACTTTACATTACTAATTTACACGAAGTGCTCTGTATGGATACTAAATATTTATACTACATATTTCATATCTGTATTTGGGAGGTAAACTACACCATGTTTCCAAAATTTTGCAGGAAACCGCAAAAACATATTGAAAGTCAGAAATGATTCTATCGTTGTAGTATTAACAAGTTGATTTACCTTGAATGTTTTATGTAACTCTAATATAATTTTTTTATATCGGAGCTATCCTTAACAAAATTACGTCATATATGGAAATTTCCACAGGAAAGGCCACTTTTTGTCACGTGCGACACCAATAAATTATACTTATTTTTTTGTTTTCGTAAATATATTTTTACTTCTTAATATATTTGTATACGCCGTAAGTAGCTCTACATTAAGTAAAAGTTAAGGAAAAATCGAACTACATGGTTCTGAAGTACAAGCTTACCTGCTTGATGTCGCACGTGACCAAAAGTGGCCATTTTGAAGCAGCTGATATCGTAAATAAAACGTATAAGTGTTGGTGTGGCCAGCTCAGCTCATTGGCTGCGTTGGCATGCTGTCATATGCTTCGGCTGAAGCTCGCCGTCTTGAGGGTCTTTGCCAACCTCTCTGCACAGAAAAATATAAGTTTCGTTTTTGATAGCAATAATTCGTTTTTGATTCAACAATTTTTTTTTTCAAATTTCCTGTGATAAAGAATTCCGCTATATTGATAACAAAATTATTTCAAAAGAAAAAAATATATAAATTGTAAAAATGTTGACATGGCTGGGATACGAACACGGGCTTCTCGGATGTAAGGCATACACTCTACAGCTGAGCCATATCCCAGCTATTTTTTTATGAAATAAAACTTGTTTTAAGTACTTATGTATGAAAAGAAGAGAAATAACCGTCATGGGAAAGAAATACATACAACGAAATATTGTATTAAATTAATGACAAATGTTATTGAAATTCCTATTTTTTTCAATAACATGGTTTTATTGAACATAATTCTTGTCTATTTTTTTCTTGTCTATGTTTTTCTGTGTGGTAAAGACAGCTGATGACCAAAAGTGAATGTTAGCTTAGCCGCAGATATCAGGAGAGCGCTTAGTAATAAATTAAGTAAAGTGCGACTTTAGCCCGCACACGAAGGGTTTCGTATGAATACACATACATAAATATATCCGTTTTTGTTTTTTCCCATATTTTTATTTTTAAAAATTTTCGTTTTGCTTTTTCGTTTAATTTAATTTTTTTATTTTTTAATTTTTTTTTGTTGATTTAGCGATTTTTTTGTTTTTCCTCATTTTTTTTAATTTTGGCGATTTTTTTGTTGTTTTTTTGTTGCGATTTTTCGTTTTTTGCATTTTGTTTGTTTTTTACCGATTTTTTAGTTATGGGATTTTTTGGTTTTAGCGTATTTTTTGTTTTAACGTTCTTTACGCTTTTTGACGATATTTTTAGTTTTAGCGATTTATTTTAGTTTTGGTGCTTTTCTCAGTTTTGGCAGTTTTTTCGGTTTTTGGCGTTTTTTTTTTGTTTAGTGCTATTTTTTTTGTTTTGACGCTTTTTTCTGCTTGGGTGATTTTTTCCATTTTTGGCGATTTTTTCTTAGTTTTTTGACGATATTTTTAGTTTTAGCGATTTTTTTAGGTTTTACTGTTTATTTTGTTTTGACGACTTTTTTTTGGTTTTTGGCGTTTTTTAGTTTTTTGGCGATCTTTTTAGTTTTGGTGATTTTTTTTATTTTGGTGCTTTTTTCTTTTAAGCGCTTTTTTCATTTTGTCGGTTTTTCGTTTTGACATTTTGGATTTTTTAATTTTAGCATTTGTAAAAATTTCAAGATTTTGCTTCTTACTGCATTTTGCTGCAGGATACAGCAAATTGTTTAAATTACATAGTCAAAAATACATTAACTGATAGAACACCCTTTAATTTTTACTGTTTTAAATATCAGTGTTAATTGGTGTAGTCTAATCTACAGAGTGCACTAATTAAAACTAGCTTTGAAAATTTAAGGTGTCTATATATATATAAGTATCTGTATATTACATTAATACTTCAATATTTTTCGTTGCTCGCTTTAGAATACCCTTTAATTTTTAACTGTTATATATTTGTTGTTGTAGCGGCCAAAGCTTTACATATTTTGTGACAATTTCAGGTCCGCACCTCTTACGGTTCCCGAGAAAAAAGTCTGTGACAGACGGACAGACAAACAGACCGACAGAAAGACAGACAGACCGACAGCGTAGCGAAAACAATAGGGTTCCTTTACACTTTTGGTGTATGGAACACTAAAAAGGTAAGGTATATGCTACGTTCCTTTGAACATACTGGAATTTTCCCATCGATATGGGAAATAAATTTAGTAAAGTGCGTATTTGACTCGCACACGAAGCGTTCCGTACGAATACTATACACATATACATATACATTTTTCTGTTTGTTTTTAGGAAATTTTTAAATTTGGCGTATTTTTAGTTTTAATTTTTTTTTATGAATTTTGCTTTTTTTGCATTTTTTCGTTTTGGTGATTTATTTTCGTTTCAGTGCTTTTTTCATTTGGGTCATTCTTATGTTTTGCTGTTTTGTTTTTAACGATTTAGCGATTTTTTCCATTTCGGCGATTTTTTTTCGTTTTGGCAAACTTTTTTAATATTGGGCTTTTTTTTGTTTGAACTAGGGATGCTAATCCCGAAATCCCCACTCTGAAATTCCCGGAATTTTTCGGGATTGAGAAATCTCGAATCCCGAGATTCGTAAAAAAAATTCCGGGGAATCCCGAAATATTTAAATTACGTTTGTTTAAGTAAAATTCTTATACAAAAAACTCTTAATGAAAGTGTTACAATTGTAACTTTTTTATGAATTTAAATGTATTGTGGTTGTCGAAGGGTATCCTCCCCCAACTCTCCTGGTCGGTGGTGATAGACGATAGTAACTGGAAAATTCGGCTGTGTTCTCTCAGGCGTCATGAATGATGCTTGTGTTTTACTTCACTCTTAGGAGAAAACTTGATTTTGTTAAATGGATACAATATCCTTCATTCTATGGATGTCAGATATTTATGTGATTTTCTTGCAAGAAGGCTGACTTGGAATACCTATAAAGAATTATTTATACAAATTATACAACAAGCCTCTAGAGTTGTGCTGGATGGACCTAGATGAAGTATGAGCCCTAAAATTATCATGTGAATTTATGAAATTATACGGGTATGTTCTGTATTCCATGCGGAATGAAAATGTTCAGAATTATCAATGGTATGACAACTCCGTACACTTTTGTTCAGCAAGTAATACAGAAAATGCCTAAATACCAGACCGACTACCACGTACGTCGCGATTATATAGTGGCAGAGAACTCGGCTGGTTGTAGAAGCTATTAAGCTATGCAAGGTCCAGATGTTGGCATATCTCTTTGCTACCTGTGCAATGAGAATATCTCCAGCCTTTCACATTCATCCCTTAATTGGGGCAACGCCTATTCAGATCTTCATAAGATCCTTTGCAGCAGTTTGTTTTTATTTTACACATTGAAAAATACAAAACAAAACGAAAGCAAACGTTTCGTTTGGTTTATTTTCCTACTCTGCTTTTAATAAGGCGCCTAGCAAATATTTTGAAACTCTCCTCGACTAGAAATTGTCATACAAAACCCTTTTGTGATCTAACTGGGATCCCAACTGCGATGTAACGCAGAAACGTATTTGGGACCCGATTGGTTTCCTTGAAAAGAACTTGTGCTAAGTCACTAATTTGTAGATGGGCTATTCCAACAAGTTCCCGGTCAGATACCAAATGAGATAACCCTTTTGTGTTTGCCACATGCATTCCCAATCGCTCCCCAATATCAGAATTGGGAAAATTTTTAGTCGGGTCGTGGCGTATGATGAATATTTTATATGTATTGTTAACGTAAATGTAACTCATACGCTCCGAAACACACATTTTCCTTTAATTTGAAATTAAAAAATTACATTACATACTTGTTGGGATATCCTGTAATATATACCCTTCATAATGATAAGCATCCTGTAAAAATATTAAGAAATTGTTGCACATATTTTGTGAAAATTTTAGGTCTCTAACTATTACGGTATTGGAGATAGATTCCCACGGCAGCTAGACGGATGGGCAGATGGTTACCGTAGCGAAAATACTTTATCACTGTTCGAATGCGGATGACTAAAAATATAAGCAGTGCTTGAATAAATTGTAACAATGATGTACATAAATATGTACATTGTACACATGTATATTTTTATCCATAGATTTAAATTTCAGTGTCGTTTTATCATAACATCTTAAGTCGAGTTAAGTCAAAATCGAGCTAAGGTCATATTCTGGTTCGTCTTCTTACACTACACATTTGGGTCCAATCCGTTTTCAAATACTCCAATTTTCGAAAAAGTTAGCAAGGTTTATTTATTAAAGTTCTAGAACAAATACACTACAGATTTTACATTAAATCGTTAATATCTCCAAACACGATTTTTAAACTTAAAAAGATGTTATGATAAAAGGACACAGACTGAAATAATTGTCAGTTCTTTGCGATTTTTATGATATTATGATATGAAGAAAATTGCTTTCATTTCTACAAAAAACAAAAGAGAAAGAGAAATTAATTACAAAGTTTCGTCAGCAGTATCAGAAAGCTGAAAAGTTTTCACATTTGATGTGTGTATTCGTACCCATTTCCCGTTTAACAAATACTTAGCAAACAAACACATAAACATTTACAATTCAAATGTTTATCAAACAATATTTGTACAACCAGCAACAGCAACGTCACTATCATCGTCATTAAATATTGGCTCTGGCAGCCAGCTATTATAGACAAACAATTAGACAGAGATTCAAACAGACAGACAGACAGACAGAGCAACAACAGCAGGCCATTTACCTTATATATAGAGAAGTAGACACAACATTTATTTAATCTTAAATGGTAGAAAATCCATGCTGATGAAAACAAAAGCTTTACACATCCATAGTTTTACAACAAGGAAATACTTTTGGGTTTTCTTTTTTTCAAATAAGAAATTCGTAGCAAAACATAAGTTGCAAGAAACTCACAACGGAACAACTAAACATTTACAGAAGAATAACATCTTTTACGAAATATTGTTAATAGTAATAATATTCAAGATGCTGATGATGATAAAGTAGAGGCTTCATTAGTTTCTTCACTTTTATGTAATAAAAAATTTTACGTAGGAAAAATAAAACTGATAAAAATATTAGCAATAAATCAAGGAATTGAAAACCTGAAAGGTTCAATAAATTGTTCATAAAATGTTTGTCTGTATGAGTGTGAGTGTATGTTTAGTAACTACAATAGACCTGCTTTGAATATTTAATATTTTAAATATTATTTTGCTTTCCAAAGATACCCTCTTTAAATATTGTGGTGATTTGTTTCGTTCTTGATACTTAAAAAAAAAACAAATAGCTTTAACAATATGCATAGCATCATATAATGATAGAAGGATGTTCATTAGAATATTATAAAACAAGGATAATTTGGTCATGAGCTTCTAATGGAACTTATATATTTTTTAGCTTGTTACGCATAAAAGTTAAAAATAATTGGGGGATTCACACGGTAGTCATAAAGTCATATATTTTAAAATAATAACACGAACAAATATGACTACTGTGAGCAACCCCTCATAAGTTAGTGTGCTATTTCAAACTTGTGTCAGCTGATAAAAAAACAATTATAAATACTTGAAATCAGAATGCAAAGAACAAGTGAAAAAAATAAAATAATAGCCAGTTTGTTTCTAAATTATTCAAGTTGTTAATACAGTAAGCAAAATTCAGCTAAATATCTTTTTTTTTAAATGAAAGTAAAAACAAATTTCCACGCACACCGAAAATGAAATTGTTCCAATACATAAACATAAACGAAACCAGCTGTTGCCGGTGACTGAGCCGACTAAATTTCCACGCGGCTGCTAGCGGAAAAACGTTAGTTGGCTGCCAGCCAGCTAAAGTATACAATCAAAATTTTATCACTTGCATATTTTAAAATGTTTCGATTTTTTTCTTTTTACTTGTTACACAGCTATAAAAATGTAATCAAATGTGAAGTTATAAAACTATGAACAATTTTAGGTCATACTTTACTGCATATTACTTACGTTAATTTATATCAATGGCGGCGGATTGTAAATATTATCACCGGCTCGACTAAATAGTTTCGCCCGTTCGGCTCAGATTTTTACTGTGAGTTATGAAAAAACAATAAACACAGCACAAAAAGTCTTATTATTTTAGGACTTTTTTATTTGAAGCACAACAACAATGTTTTTAAACTATCTTAAAATATTATCACTTTATGACATTATGACATGATAAGACACCTTGTGAATACCCCAAATGTTTCTTTTTTTGTAATAAATATTAAATCAATATCTTACATTTCAGGTTAGATAATACTTGCTGCCTACTCTGCACAGTGGGGCAGCAACTATTATCTAACCTACACTGCACAGTGGGGCAGAATTACGAATGCAGGAACTACCAATTTTTATGAAAATCGGTGTATGATGAGTCACACCTGTCACATAAGGCCAAATTTTTCTATGTCAATAGTCAATAAAAGCTTCATTGTTAATAAAATATGTATTGATTATGTGGCTGATTCTCATTCTTAACGTACCTTTTGTTTACCAACTAATATATATGAGAAGGTTGAATTATTATTATAGTTTTTGACTCATTCAACTAATTCTCAAATAAAATTATATTTTTTTTAGTATCTAATTTTCAAGCAAAAGGTCTTTTTTTATATAAAAAACAATTAACAATAACAATTGTATTTTTATTTCAATATTTCGCTACTCCTTTGTGTAGCATCGTCAGGAAATAATTAATGTTGAAATTGATAATAATAATATTTGGAAAATAGTTTGTCATATAAAAATTTGAAATATATGCACAACAAACAAAAAATAATACAAAATTTAAAAGCAACACAAACATTAAATATTACCAATAATTATAGCCTAAAACTATACTGTAAATAATGTATTAATATTTAACACAAACATAACAGAATATTTTCATGTTATTTCTTGTATCAAATGTTAATAGTACAAATAAAAATTAATAAATAAAGTAATTTTTTTGTATCAAATGCCTATAATATTGAGCTACAATTTTCTACATCTGCCTTAACATTAATTATCTGATTGTGATGGTACATTAATTTCGTGGAATAGTTCCGATATAAATCTACGTTAATCTACTATACTGTAAATAAAGTATTAACATTTAACACAAATATAACAGAATAAATTCATGTTATGTAATGTATCAAATGTTAACAGTACAAATAAAAATCAATACATATTCATGTTATTTTGCGTATCAAATGTCTGTAATTCTGAGCTACATTTTCTACATCCGCCTTAAAATTAATTCTCTTATGTGGTGGTACATCAATTATGTGCAACATTTCTAATATAAATCTACGTTTATAATTCTGTTCTGTATTTAAAACTGAAACATTTTCAAAGTTAGGATAGTGATTTAATTGTGAACAATGTGATGATAATGCTGTCTTTTGTGAATTAATATGTCTGTATTTCTGATCAGATCTATGACCAGCAATCCTAGTTCTCGATTTATTCTTTGTTGTACCTACATATACCTTATCACAATTCTCTAAGTTATTCCCATTACAAGGTATCTCATATACTATGTTCGACATGTCCAATTTCGGTACTTTATCTTTTGTCTTACTAAAAAATCTGTTCAATGTGTTATATGATTTATGAGCGACTCTATATTTATTAGTGTCAAATATACTTGATCTTTTTAATCGTTCAGATGCAAAGATCTTTACACTCTAAAGTGTCATAATGTCCATGAACCTTACGACACTGCACTCATGGACATTATGATAGTTTTCAACGTGTCATCATGTCCATGGACGTTATGACGCTTTTTGGAGTGAAAACTAGATACTAAAACTAGATACTAAAATTAATAAACGAAGGTCAAAAAAACAGAATAGCTATATTATATTTTTTTGATTTTTTAAAACTTTTGTGTCTTGAGCGTTACACTTGCTTTTGTTACACTTGCGGTTGTTCCAGGAAAGATTTTTGCAAATATAATACACCACAAAAAGTGAGTATAAGGTTTGAAAGCACAATATATCTACTCTCTAAAAACAAAAAATTATAATACTCACAGGACGAAATTAAAAGTTATAGCCACTTTTTCAATTTTGAATGGAAAAATAAAAAAACTTTCATTTTAACATAATTCTTTACAAACAAATATATATAACCAAAAAGTAGGCTAACTCTTCTTTCAAATAAGACTTGTTTTAATAAACTCAACTTACAATATTAAAAATTATGTCAATTTCAAATAATATCTCTATAGCGAAATACGACCTAGCTAATACATGCTTCGAAAATATAATAACCCACAGTGCGATAGAAGCAAAATTTTTTTTCAAAGAAAACCGGAAATTTATAAGCAGATAATGTTCTTTATATCATTTCTGCTGTAACTTTGTAGATAAATTATTTTTAAAAATTTCTTTACGTAACGTTCAATACATTTTTATACGCATCTAATATATTTTTCAGAACACACACTTTATTTTGAATGTTATACAATTCAGATTTATAATCTTGGATGTATTTCAACATAAGCTCCTTAGTTATTCACTAAAAATTTCAATTATATAAAAAAAAAATATGGATAACACTCAATACATTTTTTTTCGATACAGACGATGATTGATTGACGAAACGTTTTGCAATATAATACTATTTAACAAAGTTCACAAAACTTTTAAATATTCAGAAGTGCAAACCTACGCTGTTATTTAAGTGTATGTTGTTAAAGCAATTTTAATAATGTAACTGAGTAATGAAGAATACTAAAAAACCGTAACGCTCAATACGGAAGACTGCGGACAGCAACAATTTATATAAAAAAATTATATTTTCTAATATTTTTGAAAAATTTTATGTGTAAAATAAGAGAAGCAAATGCAAATATTCTATAACCGTTAAAAATTTAGTCTCGTTTTTGGAAAAATTCATAGTTTCTTAATGTGGAAAATCAACAGCATGCATTGCGGACACGCCATTTTGTATGAAGAGGCGAAAAACAGTATTTTTGCTCTTCGCTTAAGTAAATATATTTATAATCTATTATATCATGCTAAAGCAGTTTTCATTTAAAAATTTTTGCATTTATTTTATGAAATATTGTACTATACATTCAATAGAAACGAAAAAAGCATTTAAAATCAGAATCACCCATGTTGCATATTCTCATGACATGGTACAACACAAAAATGAAAAAAAGACTAGAGATATCTTGAGGATTCCCGGTTAGAGCTATGCTCCTTAAAGATATTGTTAGCTTTTTTAGACCTTTTCGTAAAAACGCTTTTATTATTTTCTACAGGTTCTTCGAATTGCAATAACAATAAAAAAAAACTATTTCTTGGCAACACTGTTGATTTATTTCCGAATTTTAATAGAAATTTGTGATCGATTATGGCCTTGTTGGCTAGATCGCTGAAGTGCAATAAAATAAATAAAATAAAATAAATACACGTATGACTAAACGCGCTGCTACAACTCAATCTTCTTGGCGATATTTACCCGTCTAAATTCAAAAGCAAATAATAAAACCTTCTGGCATTTCCGCTATTTTGAATTTCCAGGTCATGTTATTTATTGAAAAGGATTGCCTATGCGATGATTTTGACAATCATACACTCTAAAATACTTTTGTTGAAAATCAGGTCGATAATAGTCGGCAACACTTTACTGATTAAAATTAGACAAGCATTCTCTTTGTTGATTTTTGAACAAAATATGTTTAATAAAAATAAAAAAAAAAAATAATAATAAAAACGCCTGTGAAGCGATTGGCTGTGTGCAGCTTCGAACCGTGATAGTATATCATGGCTACCATTCAGCGTATTATACTTTATGTTAAATTTTTTTCACTTGGGCTAAATATGTTTAATTTGAAAAGTTTTTTCCTTAATAAAAATTTATAAAGTACAGTTTCTTCTGAAATTTTATTATTTCGGCTTTTTAGTTCAATATTTGAAATATTTGAACACTGGAGATGGCACATAGCCGAAACTGGAATGTTTACAAACCAAATTTGACGTGGGATGACAGAAAATCATTAAAAATTAAAACAAACCCCGTCGGAAGAAAAACAGAACATTCAATATTTGAATTAATGTAAATTCAAATTATTTTTATTAAGAGTGGAGTGCTGGAATATTTGAATCAGATTAGCAGAACGGATCAGCAGTACTGATTTCGACAGGCCGCTACACCGTCTCATCAGCGTTCTTGTTCACTTTTACCACTTATGAAGGTGGATGCTTTTTACAAGCAAACATCAGCTATTTAACTAATTTTTGTCAGCAAATAGAATACAAGACTTTTTTCATGTAAATTCTTGCATTCATTTTTATTGCGACTCATCTTAGTTTGCCGAAATTTCCCTATCTGATTAATAATCCAACAGTCACAAGCTCTTATTATTTTTTGTTTTCACTTTTGATGGGCATTTTATTAAAACCTACAATCAAAGCTGTTTGTGGGTATGTTTTGTTTTCTTAATTCATTATTACATTTATTAAAACAAAACTAAAAGTCTTAGAATTTTGTTTATAAGTTCACAATATTTACTTACCAATACTTACAAAATTTATATTTAAAAACCTTTAAATACCAGAAATTAAAGTATGATGACCGAAGAAAAATATGGCGTGCTTCTACACTCTAAAACACTTTTGTTGAAAATTAAACACGCATTATTTTTGAACAAAATGTTTTTACCAAAAAGAAAAAGCTATTGGCTGGATGCAGATTTGAACCGCGAACTCTTGGCTAATAGTCTGACGTATCTACCCTTCAGCCGTATTATATCTTATGTTAAATTTTTTTCCACTTGGACTAAATATGTTTAATTTGAAAGGTTTTTTCTTTCATAAAATAGCAACAAAAAAAATTAAATAGATTCATATTGAATAAATAATTATTTGCTGGGTTTTGTATAAGTTTCAAAGCCTACTATGCTTATTTTTTTGAAAATCATTTATATATTTGCAAATTCTCAAATGGGTTTCAAAAGTTTCTACATAAGATAAAGGGGTTGTAACTGTTCAAAATTGTATTTGAAGTCTACTGATGAGTTGGTAAAGCACCAACGATATGCTGCATATAGACAATTGCTTAAACTCCAGCAAATAAATTTCATTTAAAATAAACTTATGATAATATGTCAAATAATAAATTTCTTAAAGGCTTAATAAAATAACTACAATATCGATGTAATTTTAAACAAGAAGAAATTTTCAACATAAATTTAGACAATATATGATCCTAAATTTGAAATAATGTTTTAGAGTGTATTGTTTAAAAAATTTTCTGCTATTTCTTAGACAGATTGCTTAAAAATAAATACTTTTAACAGCAGATTTGTATTTTTGCGAAAAATTAGACAAATTATGTTTTTTATTACAAATAACTACAAACTCGATGCAATGTTAGACAACCAGACCCAGTAAAAAAATTGCTTCCAATAAAGCAGGTTTCTACTATTATGGAATAAAAGTAGCGCTGACAAACCTGCTGATATCGCTGCTGATTTTTGTATGGCGAGTTCCCGGTTTGGAGTACTACATTTTCGCTCACAAAACCGCTTTTGAAGCGCTGAAAATCTTCCACATTTTCAGCACTAAAACTGAAAATATATTAAAAAAGATGGTGTGATGTGGATTGGCGTCGTTAACGGCATTTTGAATTTTTCTTAATTTCGTTACTTTATTTATTTTTATTAATTTCATATTTTTACTCACTGTTTGTCATTTTAACTTCAACTAGTATCGAACTAAGAACCTTCAGGTTTGAAGTCCAACGTACCAATCACTCGACCAAAAACTCTGTTGCAAAATGGCACCAAGAAACAAACTCAAATAAACTTACTCTTCATACTCGCTTAAAAGCCTGCTTTGGATCAGCACTATAAAATCAGCTTTTTTGTATAGCTTGTATACGAAGGTTTTTGAATAAGTAAAAAGTAAATACTTTTCTCGCTTCAAAACCGGCATTGTTGTGACGCTATGAAATCAGCTTCTGAACAAGCTCATATTTTAAAGCGAATTATAATGCGCTTTATTTCTTTAGTGCTTCAAAAAACATGAAAAATTTTTAATGGGGAATTTTTCAACACAAATTTAGACAATATATGACATTAAATTTCAAGTAATGTTTTAGAGTGTTGGCAGTCTTGTATTTTAGTGTTACTAAACACAGCTTATATGAGACAATACAATTACTGCTGCTAAAATCAAATAAAGCTAGCCAAAACCTCAAGCATATTTGACGTCACTTTCAATGATGCATACAGCACATCTACAAATTATAAGTTCTTCTCAAGTGGGAAGCTATTGGCAAATTGTTGGGAAAGTCTAATACAGATGTTTAGTCGTATTTTTTGCTCATCTTCGATAGAGCAGATGGTTGCTTACTTTTGTCTCTTGGACAGCTTGGAGTTTAGTATTTTTTTCGATTTGAGCAAGTTTATGCGAATTAGTGATATTTCCCCGCAGAAAACCAATCGGGTCCTAAATACGTTTCTGCGTCACATCTCAATTTGGTTCCCAGTTGGATCCCAAACAGGTTTACATGATAATTTCTAGTCGGAATATTCCCGACTGGGATCCCAATTCCGATGTAACGCAGAAACGTATTTGGGATCTGATTGGTTTCCTGCGGGGAAATATTAAAATCTTGCAAAAATTTACTCAAATCGAGAAAATATCAAACTCTAATATTGAATTAAAATTGCTGAAGCTATCCAAGGAACAAAAGTATGTAGCAGTCACCTCTGTTTAATATGAGCAAAATATATGATTAAAAATGTGTTAGGTTTTCCCAACAAGTTCCCAATAGTTTTCCACTTGGGAAGAACTTATGTTAAGTCAATAATTTGTGGATGGCCCATCCCAAGAAGTTCCCGATCAAATCACAAACGGGATAACCCTTTTGGGTGTGCCACATGCATTCCCAATCGGGCCCCAGTATGAGTATTGGGAAAATTTCTAGTCGGGTTGTAATGTTATTTTTGGCTAATTTTAGATCGATTTAAAACGTGCTTTTAATAAAACCAGTAATCTGCGATTTTGACTTTTTTCGTGCTTGCTATTTTCCAATTATTGTTTTTCTAATATATTTTAACTTTAACGATTGTTCCCTTTGGATATTTTTTTCCCCATTTTGGCTATTTTCTTTCGTTGGCTATTCTTTTCGTTTTGGCGATTTCCTTTTCATCTTGTTCGTTGCATTTTATTATTCATTTTGTTTGAGTCTCTGTAATTATGGACTGAGCTGTGAAAATGTCAAGCGTATATACCCCAGCGGGAAATGTTGTATCAATTGTCTTGAACGTACTTGTCCTATGACTGCTGAAAATGGGAATGCCACCGAAATGTTCCCGAGTTGTGACCGGTGAAAAGATAACACAAAACTAGAAAAAAAATTTTAGCAAAATACTTAATTTTTCAGATTAAAAAATTAGACGTTTAAAGTAATTTAACTAGTACTAAAGAACCCATCACACGACAAGCGGCTTAAGTTTGGGTCTAGAACCTATCACTGAGTATCTTTATTTTGTCAATTGACCTCCTCCAATGACAACGCCATATAAAAGTTACCGCTCCCTTTCATATAAAGTTCCGGAACTCGAACCGGTTGCTAGTCAGAGACTTGCGCCGAGGGGTTTTGATCGGCGGCGGCTGGCTGGGAAAAAATAGTCGGCGGCGGCTCAAATTCGGCTGAAAAACGGCTGGAAATGCACATGGACATTTACTAAAAGTGAAAATTTTCATTTTGTTGTTAAAATTAGTTTTTCTTTTTCATACCAATTCTTCACCAAACAAAATGCATAGAAATTAAGCATTGCTTTGCCTCTCAAAAATGTTTAAATTGTTATGAAAAATAAAGCAAAGGCTTGATTGTCAAACTTTTTTAAGGCTTGTCCAGATTCAACCTAAAAAGCTATTTGTCAAGCTAAAAATTAATTTCTCTGTTCGCAATTTTATGCATGAACATCAATTATATATTTTACCGTTGGAATCTAATTCATGAATCATGCTAGAATTATTCGGATATATAATACATTATAATTTATGTATATTGAAACAAACGTCTATACCTGATTTATTTGTATCATGATATAGGAAAAACAGATAAGATAAAGCAGGTTATTTTTCAATATAAAGTTTGACATTTGTCATGATACAAATTTATCACGTATAGACATAGGCTAAAGCAAGGCGAATTGATACCAGGTGGCCTTATTATTGTAAATGAACTTTACCAAAATGTCAAACTCTATGTAAAAAAACTAAGTAAAAATTTTTATGTATGCATTTCACATGACAGATAGGTGAAGTCCAGTTGTTGTCGTACTAATAAGGCTACTTGGTATTAACACGCTTTGGGTTACAATGAAAGTCTTTCTCTAATAAATTTTTAAATGTAATTTTCACTTTTGCAAAAAACTGTTTGCTGGGAACTATCAATGGAAATTCGTCGAGTCTATAGAAAATAATAAATTATTTAGTGCACAGATGTATCACTCTCCTAATTTTGAGGGAACGAAAATTCTACAAATTGAAAACAATTACAGACGCGCTATATGCTTGAAATGTTACACATTATTAACATACCAACAAAAGAGAGAATTAACTACAAAGCTGACACAGATAATTGTGCTCAAATATACAGACACCTAGTGAATAAGAAAATTAAATAATAACAAAATACAAAAATATATAGTGCAATATTAGGTTTACCCTTTTAGTGTATATTTGACGATTGCTTGGACAACTCGATGTCTGTACACTCGTTTGGTTGTGTGTAAACAATTAATGTAAGCAAGGTTGTTGTTGCAAATTTTGTTTAAAATATTGGTTTTTATTTATATTTTTACATTCTTTGTTTTGTGCGTTAATCTAGTTTGTTGATAAAAATATTGATGTTTTACATACATATATTTTTATTTGTTATTATCTTTGTATCTGGGTATTTATATTTATATATGTAATTATATTTATTGTTTTTAGAAAATAAGCCCTGATGATGCTACGCGAAGATTGTAGCGAAATATTGGCATAACATAATAAAATTTACACCCTACTCTTGACCTCGAGCTCAAACAAAAACGTATTATTGTCTTTGAAAATAATAAATTATATACAGATTACGAGCTTCTTCCCAAAGATATTTCTATTGACTAAATATGGTCTAATTTAAAAAATGGACGAAGAGGAAATGTTCATAAATTAACTTCGTTTGTATTTTCGATTCCTATTAATAATGCGTTTGTAAAGAAAGAAAAATAATGTAATTTCCCGAATTAATGATAACAATTCATTTTAATCGAAATTTAATTTTTTCAATATTTTTTTGCAAACAAATTAAAGTAAAGAAATACCAAATATATGTGGAAAAAATAAAAATTCTTATGAAATAGAAAACAGGACCCATTTGGAAGTAAGTAATATAATCCAAATAAAGAAAAAAATTTTCAACTCGAATCGTAAATGGCAGAGCCCTGAAGGAACACATAAGAAATACAAACGAATTGATAATTTTCTCATTTTTTTAAGTTGGATAATGAATATTTATTCTTTTGAATACTTTTTTGACAGTTTTTGGCAGTTCGTTTTGGTAAATCAAGCTTTTTTTCTCTAAATGTCAAGCTTTTTCACAATTTTGATCTGGCAAGCCTACGTCGCAGAGTATTGCATGCAAAAATATTTTTCTTTATCTTACTCTACGTCTCCACCTAACCATAGACTACTAACTAGTCCCGTCACTATACAACAACATTACGAAGATTGTATGAGAGGGAACGCAAATCTTATTTTATAATGTGGTTTCTAATTTGACTATGTCCTTCATATTATCTTAGTAAGAGCACTTTGCATGTAAAAATGCACAACACATGACAACAGCCTCTTTTAGCTGTCAAAAGTGAGCATATTATGTGCACCTAACTTCATATGCTGTTGTAACTTGAAGTTATTACTGCGTTGTTAAAACAATTGCACTAACAACTATGTTATACCCTGAAAAAAGCATTAACTTGAGCGGTCTACACTTAACATTAACTTGAAGTTAATGTTAAGTTAGGTGTAGACTGCAAATTACTAAAATAATGCTTGAACAAAAATTATGAAAAAAACCATAAAAAAGTAGAAGCGGAAATTAAAAAAAGCAATCGGCGGATTATTTTAAGCCGTTTTTGAGCCGAAAAACGATCGTCGGTGGCGGCTTCCATTAAGCCGATTTTAGCCGCAAGAAAAATCGGCGGCGGCGGCTGCGGAAATTAGTCGGCGGCTCGGCTTAGCCGCGGCTCAGCCGTCTCGGCACAAGTCTCTGTTGCTAGTTCTTGGGAGCCAGTTACGTGAACTGTTTTGTGACAGGTTCTTTTCCGTCTAGGGATATTACACAATATAGAGTGCAATTTTAGCTCGCACATACTTTAATTGTTATTAGTATAGCCAACGGACGGACGGCACAATTAGGCGCATAGCCTATAAAATGTTTAAATTTCGGTCAACTTTTTCGTTCTCTAGAGCTTGAAGTTGTTTCTTTTTGATCAATTCTCAGCTTTTCGAGATATATCGTTAGGTAAACAATTAAGGCACTTGCACAACATATATTAGAATCACTAAAGAAGGGTTTGCCCTATTCAGTGAAAAAGAAAAATCAAATTTGGCAACAAGATTATCTTTAAGTCCAGCGAACGTTGTTTCCAAATCTGCCCATTATTTTTTAGAGATATTGTAAAAGTTTGAGCCTAAAGATGAAAAATTTCATAAACATTTTAAAAAAATCTGTTTAAAAAATTTCTTCCAAAATATTAAAAAAACCAAGTGTATTTTCTAAAGAAATTTAATTATTTTGTCTTGAGTTCGGCTCTAATTTAATTTTTCAATTAAATTATATTTTTATTTAGAAATAAATGTGAAGCATGTAGATAAAGAAACATTTGACTGCACAGAGGGTTGAACTGACGTTTCGATGTAGACTCTTGACTCTTATCAGCAAACCAACGACTTTGGTCGAGTGGTCTACGCGGATTAGAACGCTGAAAAGATTAGCGGGAGCTATCAAAATGTTAGTTCAACCCTCCGTGCAGTCAAAATTTTATTTGTCTACAAGCTTCATATTTATCTCTAAATAAAAATATAATTTAATTGAAAAATGAATTTCAAATCGAACTCAAGCCAAAACAATTAAATTTCTTTTGATATAAACCCATACATTTTGACTAAAACACATAGCTACGTATAAACTTTACAACAGGTTTAAATTTATTAAAATAGGATGGTTAGGTTAGGTTGAACAGGCTGCCCTGTTTCTAACAACCGGACCACTTGGGTCCTTTGGTCCCTTTGTGATGCCTGGGATGGATAGTAGGGAAGTTCAGAGAGGTGTCCCTCCTATCCCAGAGGTTGGGTCGGTGTTAAACCAACCCGAGTATCTTATGAATGAATTTATTCCCCTAACGTTGCATTCCCCCAGGTCTGCTAGTTCGGGTAGTGACGGATTTCCCAAGTATGACGCCCTATTTCTATATAGTGCTGGACATCGACAGAGGAGGTGTTTGACAGTTTCTTCCTCCTCCTCATTCTGACAACTTCTACAGAAATCGTTAAAAGGAAGATTTAATCTTCTGGCATGGACACCAATAAGACAGTGCCCTGTTATGACCGTTACGAGTATACGCAGCTGTTGACGAGGGAGCCCCAGTATGGTTGCAGATCTTGCGAAGTAATACTGGGGCCAGATGGATCTGGAAACCTCACAAGTGATTTCATTTGTCCATCTGGTTTGCACTTCTCTAAATAGTTGGTGCTGAATTCGTATTTTACAGCTTGTTAGTGGGACACCTACTAACCAGTCGATGTCATTTTAATGTAGGCGGGCACCGGCCTTGCCTAGACCGTCCACGGTAATGTTACCGGGCACCCCCGCGTGGCCCGGTACCCAGAAGAGCCCTAGGTTCGCATCTCTCGCCATCTCATTCAGAGATGCCCGGCATTCTTTAGCCAATTCCGATGTTGTGTAAACACCAGATAGAGCATGTAGTGCCGCCTTACTGTCGGTACAAATTTGGATGTGCTGATCGAATATCCTGTAGTACCTTAACCAGTTGGCTGCCCTTTTGATTGCCGATATTTCAGCCTGAGTGATGCTACATTGGTTTGGTAGCCTAAAGTTTATCCTACGTTGCATTTGTGGGATGTAGAAACCCCCGCCCACTCCGATGCTCGACTTTGACCCATCGGTGTAGATCTCGAGCACATCCTCATATTGGTGTATGTAGTTTGCCTCAGAGGATGCGCCCGAGAAGTCCACCAGGAATCTTTTGTCGAACATCAGAGTAGGCGAGCAGTAGTCAGTGTGGTCGGGAAGATCTGAGATTTGCCCTAATATCGTCTCAAGGATACGAATTTATTACCCATTTTTCCAATTGGAATTACTGTGTCTCAGTAGTGAATGTGACAGGTGTGCTAACAAGCCAAACATTTTTAACAACATCTACAATGACAATTTTCTTCTCATTCTTCTAGTAAAGAAAAAATGCCTTTACAAACAGTTACGCACAAATTCTCGTGCAGACTTTAAAACAAAAGCATACATCCAGGGATAAAAAGCAAACTTAGGCAGAATTTCAAGCAGCCTCAGATCAGTTGAAAGCAGCATGTGTTTCTCAAAAAAAAAAAACTTCATAAATATTCATAGTATTACAAATAAATAAATAATTTCGAAAGAAAACTAAAAACTAAGCAAAACAAGTTAAATATGAAGAAACACATGAAAACTTTCTAAAACTAACAAAACGCAATTACGAGTACATGAAAATTGTCTTGACAAAAAAAAATTGTCTTTCAAACTTTCACCTAAACTACAAATAGAAAAATTCATTACATTCCTGATATTATCTTTTTGTTAGTTGTTTTATAATAAAATTATTTTCTCATTTTATATAAAGACATGACATAAATTAATTATCATGTTTTTCGCCAAAGACTGCCATGGAAGATGAGATGATGCATGTTCTTGCTGGGTTATTTGATTCTTAGCGTGACTGTTGTGTCCTCCAGATAATTTTATAATTTAAAGTTGAAATTAATGTGAACAACTAATTTTATTACACAACAACTAACGACAGACAGACAGACAGCATGATGAGTAAAATGATTGGTATCATGTTGCTTTGCTAAATGCTTTAACAAAATTATGGAGGTTGTTTTTTTTTTTGATGAGACATTTTTAGAAATCATTATAAAAGAATATATATTGAAGGTGTTTCGTACATAAATTGTGTGTTAGAAAATTGAAAGAAAAATTTCACTATTTTACAATTTCAGGTCCTCTTTTTTTTTGTTGGGAGCAGCACATAGAGGATGACCCTTGCTTCGGCAATGCATTGTGACGGAACTAGGAAAATTCGTTATGGGATTCGATTTGAACTTTTCGATAATGAAAGTGACTGGAAAGACTTCTGCGGGGTGTTTATTCCACATACGAGCTGTTCGGCCAAAGTACGAACTTTCTCTGTAATGCGTAGTGCGGTTCACTGGCAGATCGATCACAAATGGATGTGGTCTTAATGATAAACGCGTTGTGCGCAAAATTATCGGGTTTCGGGAACAAGTTCCCTGATTGTATTAGAAAACATTCCATTGTAGTAGCGATAGAACAGCGAAACACACCCCACCACCCCACATTGCGTCGATGCTCCAGCAAGTCAATAGCGTTGGATACCCTACTGTCACCGACAAGCTTCTTCGACCTATCCTGCACGTGGTCGAGTAACTTCAAGATGGTCTTTGAAGCACCGGCCCATACATGAGAGTTGTATTCCATTTTCGGTTGGATTTAGGTGGTATAAATATTAAGGAGATCAGATGAAGTGAATTAACTCTTGCACCATCTCAAAAATCTGAGGCACTTCAATGGTTCTTTTGTGCCTTGAAAATTTTGATCATTTCATCGAACATCATATATGTTTTTCAGGTCAAGAACATCAAGAGCTTCCGATTCCTTAATAACTATACCATCCATAATTACAGATGAAGCAAAATCGACCCTATTCGTATCACCCAATTTGGAGATTATTACAACATCATGATTAAGTGTATAATTCATGTTTTGCCTCATGGCTCCAATCTCCGACAAGCTTGGTCCACTGATAAATGAATAAGAATGGCAAATGCTGCTGTTATCTGTGAAAGAGTAGATAGGGTTGGAAGTTTGAAAGAGAAGGTCATTAAGAAATATAAGAAATAGGGTAGGAGAAATAACGGAGACCTACGGTAGCCCGGCATTAATCTTGAATTCGTTTGATGAGATCCCATCTATAACAACTCGTATAGAGATGTGGTGACGATTAACGTCAGTACCTACCATTACGGTGTAACATGACGGTGTCCGCATAACATCGTGTGAAGTTGAGTGTTCAACACCACCCCGGAGTCACCCCGAAGGCACACCTGTATGTCTTGCAAGGCACACACAGGTAGCAACTTCTTCTATCTAATCTCTACTACATCAGCAGCTTACGCGATGTACACAAGGTATCCAGGGAATAAGAAGCAAGCCAGGTAGTCTACAACAATGTGTAGACACCGCTATGCAAAGCATTCCCAACCACCCGCCTACAAAGCACTACCGATGCAGCCACTGTTGGCTTAGCAACAGCACAAAGAGGCTTACTGTTGGTGGCCTCAAGTCCGACTAGTAACTAGCACTGGTCAAGCATCAGTCCTTAAACCAACACCTCTCCCAGCGATTTTGGTAGCAACCACAGCCACCGCGTGACCTCCCGAAGGAGACCTCACCAACAACCAGTCACAGAATCATCCTTCCTTTCGAGGTTGAGACGAAGTCCGTCACACACTTCATCAAAGATGATGCCGTCTAACGACGAGCATGATCTCTTTAACCCTCTGGAAGGCTGGTCATCTGTGGGGCTACTGGTTCCCGTGGTGCCAGTTTATGCTACTGGTAAAGCCTCGAAAGAAAACCCCTAGAGGTTAACTTTCTATTGACTTTGGTCTTGGGCGAGACCATAGGTGCCCTTTTACCTCCTTACTGAACAGCGTAGGCAAGCCTACTTCCTTAAAATACTTACATGCACGCCCGTTGCTCTGTTTCCAGAGATTGGGTAGTAACACATAAGTTTTATGGGTAATCGGCCAAAGGTAATGTCAGCAAAAACCAATTACCCTTTTCCCCAGAAAGCACAACATCAAGGTTAGTGCTATCAGCCCGGGGGGAACAGCTCGTATAGTACGATCCCTGAGAAAGCTCGTTATAAATCAAGAGAAGTCACCACCGACACCGAAAGCAACAACTTTTGACAAAAGTGCCCCATGCCACACTCTATCAAACGATTTGGAAATATCTAGAGCCACCCGCTTACTTTCGGTGAAATGATGTATCGAGCAGCACCACTTTTCCGTAGAGTGTCCCCTACGGAAGCCATACTGCCTCTCGCTGAGTAAACTGTTGGACTCCAAATACCTCACATGATGGAAATTCACCATACTTTCCATTACTTTAAAAAGTGCAGAATAAATCGCGATTGGGCGTTAGTTTTCAGTGTAACTAGCCTCTCCCTTTTTGAGGATTGGCGCTACATTGGCAACCTTCCAACACCTTGGAAATTCACCAGCATTCTACAAAATGCTGAAGAAGGTTGTCAAAGGACGCGTTTGTGTCGAAGAGCACTCTTTCAAGACCAGTGACGGAATACCATCCGGCCCAGGAGACTGCATGCGCTCGAAAGAATATTTTTGGCATAGTTACGGATACTCTTTCAATCGCGAGCAGTGGTTGATTGCTTTCCGGCAAATGAGAATTACTTGCAAATAATTCAGCCAGAAGGTTAGCTTTATCAACCGGGTTAGTGAATATCTTGTCATCCTTTAAGAGAGTCAGAATTAAGGAACTAGCATTATCCTTTACCCTTTTAACGAATGACCAAAAGCTCATCCTGCTGCCCCGAGGAACAGCAAGAACTTTTTTTCTTTAAAGAGAAATAACACAATCAGTAAATTAATGCCTACCACTTAGTTACCTTCTTTGGGAAAGGGATAGTGTAGAGAGAACAGGTGGTGAAGTGGGTGAGAGATAGAAAGCTTAATTCATTTACAACCCTGCTATTGCACAGTAGAGCAGTGTTGGTAGCCCCTCTGGTGTCGAGTAGAGACATCGAGTTGTTTAAGCTGTGTAGCCATTTTATTAGTTCTTTTATTTCGCGGATGGTTTTGCTACAATACCGACGAAGGAGGGTGCTGTGAAGTGCATTAGGATATGTTAATATTACTCACCGCCGTTACTGACAAAGTGATCAGTGCTATGCCTTCATCACTTTAACAGTCCAACAACAACCAACACAATAACACACCAATGCAGATGAGAAAAATTCATGATGTTGTTGGCTTGCCTGAGACTAGTCTCGAACTCAAGACCTCAGGGTTTGTAGTCAAACGCGACCTGGCACAAGAACATCTCGCCGTTTTGCGTAGGAAATCAGTCAGTATCGGCGTTTTTGTTACTTCGCCAGATATTGAAAGATTCCTCTCTGGATCTGACTGCATTTTTGACTACATTTCTGTCTACGAAACAAAGTTTCCAGTTTGACTGCCGAAAAAATTCGTTGAGCTCAGCCCAACAAGCCTTTTCGTAAATATATTTAGAACGTCTCTTAGCTGTTTGTGAGGCGTTGTGAAGTTTTGAAAACGAAAAGGAGACGAAAACGGTGCAATGATCCCAGTTAACGAGAGGTGCATCAAAGCTCACGTCGTAGTGAGAAAAAGGTCGAGAGTATTGTTTTGGTGTCCTTCAGCACATGAAACATGTGTAGGCTTATTCACTAATTGCGCGAGATGATTGTGCGCGTGAATATCTCAACATATTGTCCTTCTGGAGTTGTATGACTTGAATGGCGAAACCAAGATGAATTGTGAACATTGCAACAACAATTTCACTGTTCGCACAACTCTCAAGGATCTTCGGAATTGAATCGGAAAGGGTATCGAAATTGAGTATGGTTTAATCCCTTACCGCATTTGGACTTCTCTACAGACATCCGAAGTGAAAAGAGTGTGTTCAGATTTGAATTTAATTTAAATTCAGGATCACACGTTTCTAAAGATTGCTGGCACTGATACGCAACTTCATTGCGTATGTATATCTTAAGAGCCCGGTGAAGACTAAAAACTTATAGAAGATAAATGAATATCCTGTGGATCAGCATTTTCAGATACCTGAGTTTCACATAAGGTGAAAACATCCGGCCGATAGAGACAAATGTGAGCATACACGGCTCTTAAACCTTCTATTTTACAGAAGTCTATTCTATCCTGACATAAATGTACGCGAAAGTCAAATCGGCTGTTCATTCTATACACAGAAAAAACAAAATTTCATTTTCTGTAAAGGAATTCAATAAAATAGTAAATATATTGTCTATGAACGGACCTACAAACGAATTGGTAAATATAGACAAACATACCTCAACAATTTCATTGAAAAAAACAACGTGTTTTTTTAGTGAACAAATTGTTTAAATCTTTAAAACAATTTGTCTAAAAATATTTACAAATTGTAGACAAAATAATTTACTAAATCAAACAAAAATATTTACTGGATTTTCTGAAATATATCAAACAATATTTCTGTCTGAATTTAATAAACAATTAGTCTATTTTCGAGTAATGAGTTTTGAATCAACGTCTAAAAATTCACTTTTTTCAATTTTAAAGGGGTTTAACTCAATGAGTTGTGCTGGCTGAAAAAGGAGAAAGATATATTTTCATTCAGTTGAAAAATCTTCCAAATTTTTGGCAATAACTAAAACAGAATTATAAATCTTAAAACTCAAAAAAGCGGGAGAAAACGGGATGCAAATTTTAGGCGGGATCGAGACAATTTGATTTGAAATCTTTAACGAAATCGTTACATTTTCCAAGATTTCGTATCCAAGACAAAAGCCTTGATTGAAATTTATCTTAAGCTGTAACCCAAAAAGTGCCGGCTTAGCTAGTTCACACACCTTTTATGGAAGATTTTTGTGTTCTTGTAGCTAATTCGCTAAAATTTTATATACAAATGTTGTACAGGGAGTAAAAAATAAATAAAAACACTAGATTTTGAGTTGATTTCGTCCAAATCTACTGACAAAGTAGATTTCGTTTTGTATGGGATATCTACTACAAACCAATTAGATTTAGCTCGAAGTCTCGAAAGTACGAGATTTCGAGACAATGTAAATGCCATATAAAGGTCACAAAAACAGATTTTTCTGAATATTGCGCTTCCTGCCTTCAATACAACTTTTGATGTTATTATAAAAGTTGTAGAGAAAACAATTTTAGCTGGTCATGCTAAGAACAATATAAATAGTGTGTAAATTAAAAAGGGTTTTTTTTCAATTTTTTAGTTTTCCAATAATACATTTTATTTAATTACCTTTTTGATTGCTTCATCTTCCATTCACTTCTTCGTAATTTAATACAAAGTCATTAAGTCACCTTTTTCTAAAATGTTTTTTTTTGATTTTGTTTCTTTCTATTGTATTTTAAGCAGCCTTCATTTCTATCAGCTTGCTGTAGAGTTTAGTACTCGACCACACTTTATTCAGTTTTTGTTCTTAGTTGTTTACTTTTATTTCTTTTTCTTTATTTTTTGATTCAATATTAAGTTTAACAGTAAATTGTATAATTAATGAAGTTGTTTTAATGCCAGCGTGGGAGGACATATTGCCAAAAACGTGATTGTGTTTGATATTTTTTTTTGTTATTTTTAATACAACTTTTAAAACAAATTAAAGATGATTGATTTTATATAAGGTTGTTTTAGGAAACATAAACAGAAATGCTTAGGCTAGCCATAATTAAATATATAGATAGAATAGGGGAAAAATCTGGTCCAAAGACCGGCACTGCGACCCTCAGTGCATCTTCTGTGTCATATATCTAGATTGCATAGATATTTCGTGTATAATTGCATGTACATGTATCTGTGCCCACATGGAATAACGGCTAAACTCGATTTTTGAAAGTGGTCAAAAGAGAAATTTAGAATCGCTGTTTAAATTTAGGGAATTTAGATTAAGCTAATGCTAGCAATATTATACTATATTAATTTGTAATTTAATTTATAATGAAATAACAGTTAACTTAAGAGAAATAAACAAAAGTATAATAATAAACACACTTTGTACTAAAAATTAGATTTTTTTTGCAAATTATAATTCCATTTTATAGTAAAAACTACAGTGCAAGAAGATTTTGCTACAACTATAAAATTTGGCGAATGTTGATCAAATTTCATTTCGCAAATAAAATTTTTTTATTTTTCTTTTTGCAAATGATTATTCCATTTTATAGTAAAAATTAAACTGCAAGAGGATTAAATTACATTTGCAAAAATCCTTTTTTAGACCAATTTTTTTTTTAAATTTGCTATGGCAACATTAGCTATGACATATTGTATACTGGCCTTATTGATAAAAATATTTTTTATACAGAAGTATATTTTTAGAATATTTAATTGGCTATGGATTTGGCAATATCCAACTAACAAACCGAGGCACTCCACAGGGAGGCGTTCTGTCCCCTCTTCTGTGGAATCTCGCTTTAAACTCTCTGCTTATGGAACTTGATTCCAAGCTGTTTAAAAGCGTGGCGTATGCCGACGACATAGCTGTGGTAGTTACTGGAAAATACCCGGATATCCTCTCACAGCGACTGCAGGATTGGCTGAGAACTATCAGCAGGAGGACTACCGAAAGTGGTCTCAGTGTTAATCCTCAGAAAACGGATCTCGTACTCTTCACAAAAAGATACAAGGTACCATCTTTTCCCCTACCGATTCTAAACGGAATAGAACTTAGGTTGTCTGACAGTGAGAATTACCTGGGTATATATCTGTAGTGCAATTCACAAACTTATTTTAACGCTAAACAAGGCGTTTAATAAAGTTAACACCAAAATTATTGTTTTTACTATTCGTTAACACTTTTAAGCACTACTAGCTGCGTTAACTAAACGGCAATATTTTTTGTGGTGTTATTGAATAGACAACAGTCAGCTGTTCCGTTAAAGCACGTCGTCTTTTGGCAAAACTCAAATAATTATTCGACGACAATATACACACATATAAAATCTTTTATATATAAATAACAATATTTATATTATTTAAACATTTAATTTAACTTTTATTTCTTAAAATTAAAGAAATTCATGAAAATATGTTTGTTTGCAAGCACAAATTCATTTGTTTTTTTTATTCCTCTTTGTGCTTTTCGTTTATTTTAATAGTGTTGGAAAGTGATATAAAATTTTAAGAAAGGCCTTAACATGGAGTTACCGAATCAAATAAGCGTTAATGTAAACAGTAATTATTGGAGACAAAATTATCTTTTATTTGAGCGTTAAAAGTGAATTTCACTACTGGACTCGAAAATGTCACGGCACCGTAATGTCCAGTCAAGGGCAAATAAGGCCGCGGTGGCCATATATGCATGCAGAAGGGCCATTGGGAGGAACTGGAGAATAAATCCCAAGAACTCAAAATAGATCTTCAACATGGTAATAAAGCCCATATTCACATATGGGGCGCTAGTATGGTGGACTACACTAGATAAGATCACCTACTGTCGGATCATGGAAATGAGCCTGCGTACATCAGCTTTGATGATTACAGGCGCTCCACGCACCACTCCATCAAAAGCTCTTTTCACAATGATGCATTGGCTGCTAGTTGATCTCATGGTCAGGCAGCTGGCCATGAACTCTGCGATCAGGCTTGAGTCAGCAGGTGCATAGAAAAAGGCACCGAAGGGACACGGCAACATTTTGGAACTCCTAAACATTGCTAACTGCTCACCCATTCCTCTGCCTGATAAAAGATTTGCCGTGATACTCTCAAGCACGTGCTCTCCTCGTCAGGGGAACGTGTTGGAGATTTACACGGATGGATCTAAATCGTACTTTGGAGTGGATGGCGGCGACTTTATTCCCCGTTATCAACAGAGAATAAAGTTTAAGCTACAGGATATATGTAGAGTGCTGCTGGCCGAAATATCAGCCATAAAAAGAGCAGCTAACTGGATGACGTACTATAGGATATACAATGAGGATATCCAAATGTGTACGTACAGCAAAGCTGCAATCAAGTCTCTATCCAGTGTTTACACGACATCCAACTTGGTGTATGAATGCCGGATGTCTCTAAACGAGATAGCGAGACATTCAAACCTAGAGATACTCTGGGTCCCAGGTCACAGCAATGTGCCCGGAAATATTGCTGCGGACGAACTAGCCAAATCCGACACTCGAATAGATACTCGAGACATGGATCACATGGTTGGCGTACCGCTAAACTGCTGCAAGTCTCATATTCAGGAGGAACTATTTTGGATCGCACAGACCAGATGGTCAAACGAGATCACTTGCTCAACTTCGAGGTTAATATGGCCCCAATACGATTGTAGTAGATCTGCAATCCTGGAGGGGATCCCTCGTGAGCAAATACGCACACTTGTGGCGGTAATTACAGGGCACTGTTTTATTGGTGCGCATGCTAGGAGATTGAATCTACCGTATAATGACTTCTGTAGTTGTCATAATGAGGAGGAGGAAGAAAATGTAGAGCACCTCCTCTGTCTATGCTCCGCTCTCTCTGAACAAAGATTGGCTTCACTGGGCAGCCCGCTGCTTCAGGATCTAGCAGCCTTATCAAACTGTGACGGATAAATTCTTTCATTCGATCGTCGGGTTGGTTCAGCACTAATCCGAATAGGGAAACGTAGAAGGGAGGTTTACTTATCTTCACGTTCCCGCTTCAGGTAATACAACGGGACCTATAAGAGCCCAAGGGGGCTGGTTTTAATCTTTAAACTGGCAACCTGTACAATCTAACCTAACCTAACTAACATATGATAAAGGTTTGTAATAAGTACAGGAATGCGTTATTTGTGATAAAAAAAAATAGATTAAAGAGTTAAACAATCCCATGCAGCTGACATATTAATTTATGACAAACCATTTCAAAATTTAGTTTCATAACCATGCTACAGCCAAACATTATTTAGTTGACATAGTTTTAATAAGGCTTACTAGTTCTTTTAATAATCTCGCCGTAGATGGCACAGGAGCTGCTCAAATCAGAATTCAAAAACTTTGGCAAAATCTGAGGACAAAAACTATTAGCGCGGCATTTAATATTAAGCAGATATATTGAGATGAAAATTTCCGCGTCTATTGAGTCGTATTACACTCTAACCCCCATATGCAAAAAAAAAAATTAAGTGTGTTTGAAATGTATGTTAAATGTATGGAAATTTTGTTTTAACATACATTTCAAAGACACTTTATTTTTTTGCATATGGGGGTAAAACATTACTTCGAATTTACGATCATATATTGTCTAAATTTGTGTTGAAAAGTTCTTCTTGTTTAAAATTACATCGATTTTGTAGTTATTTTATTAAAGAAAAAACCTTTCAAATTAAACATATTTAGTCCAAGTGGAAAAAATGTAGCATAAAGCATAACACGGCTGTGGCTGAATGGTAGATACGTCAGACTATCAGTCAGGAGGTCGCGGTTCAAACCTGCACGCAGCCAATCGCTTTTTTAGTTGAAACATTTTGTTGAAAAATAATGCGTGTGTAATTTTAGGTCGATAATAATCTGTAAAGTGTTGCCTGCTATTATCGACCTAATTTTCAACAAAAGTGTTTTAGAGTGTATATATAATAGAATATGGCAGAAATTTTTTTAAAATTATTTGTTGGGACAAAGAAAATAGCCAATTTGCAGACAAGCTCTGCATGACTCTCCTTATGAAAGTCAGCACAGAGTTTGGAGAAGTAGGGATATTTAGCTCCCCCTAAAATATGTGCCAGATGTAAACATTGAAAACGCCAATACATGCCTGTATTTTTTTGTTAGCCTCTACCAGAATCAGTTTTTAGAACCATGATCAGTTAATAAAAATGGAAATTTTTTGCCACTTTATATTATTAATAAACTTTCTTTAGAAATTAAAATGTTCCAATTTTGCATAAAACAATATATATAATTATTTTTGGTTTCAGTTCGGTTTTAATTTAATTCTTCAATTAAATTATATTTTTATTTAGAGATAAATGTGAAGAATGTAGACAAAGAAAATTTTGACTGTGCGGAGGGTTGAACTGACGCTTCGATAGCTCCAGCTAATCTTATCAGAGTTCTTTACCGCTTAGACAACTCGACCAAAGTCGGTGGTTTGCAAGCAAGAGTTGAATATCATCTACTTTTAATCAATTCATACTGTCAGTCTTAGAGCTGTATTTTATTTGATAGTTATTGATATTCACTTTTTTTCCTTTTGTCTTGTGTTAAGCATCTTTTGTACTATTTCTCTTTTCTAGTATGAATCATCATTGATAATTACAAGAGCTAGTGTGTGTGAATGTTTGTTGGTTCAGTTTATTTGAACATGTACATCCTTTTTATGAGTTATGAGTTTAGTTGAACTGCATGGGTTTATATCCAAAGAAATTTTTTTAAAATTATTTTTGGCTTGAGTTCGGTTTTAATTTAATTTTTCAATTAAATTATATTTTTATTTAGAGATAAATGTAAAGCATGTAGACAAAGAAACTTTTGACTGCGCGGAGGGTTGAACTTACGTTTCGATAGCTCCCGCTAATCTTATCAGAGCTCTTTACCGCTTAGACGACTCAACCAAAGTCGGTGGTTTGCAGTCAAGAGTTAAGAACTCTGATGAGATTAGCGGGAGCTAGCGAAACGTCAGTTCAACCCTCCGCACAGTCAAAATTTTCTTTGTCTACATGCTTCACATTTATCTCTAAATAAAAATGTAATTTAATTGAAAGATTAAATTAAAAACGAACTCAAGCCAAAAATAATAATTTTCAATGGATATAAGCTCATACAGTTTGACTAAGCTCATAACTTAATTAAAAATATATTTTTCATCATTCCGGTCTGAATAATTCCGAAACCATTGCGTATATAAAAAAATTATCTTTTAATGGCTTAAAGGAAATTTTATTTAAAGTTTTTGGGTGTTTTCTGTAATGAAATTACACTACCCGTCCCCAAGTTGTGATGAAATCCGTGTAGCAGTCGGTTCGTTCAGAAGAAAAAAAAAAAGAAAACGTATCCGTACACTGAAAAAATTCCATGCAACATATGCACGAAAACGCTCGTACATATTACGAAATATTTCGTAATTTCGCACCACGAAATTCTTTCGTAAGATATACGAAATGTACGAAAATAATCAAAAAATAAAAGTAAAAAAAAGTATGGCTCAACCGGGGCACGAACTCGCAATCTTCATATTTCAAGTCATGTACTCTACCCACTAAGCCACTTTCTACTTATTTTGTTAGAGCTAAAAATTAGTTTTATTTACTTACATCTGAAAAATACGTCAATTTATAAAAAAATATTTTAATTTATTTTTTTATTTCAAATATATTTTTTAACAAGGAAAGATGTTTACGAAAGGTATTCGTTACTTTCGTAAATCTAAAAAAATATTGCCTAATGTTTTCTCATAATATATACGAAAGTTTCGTTTATTTTACGAAGTTTTTTTCGTAAAATGTTGCATGGATTATTTTTAGTGTAGAATTTTAAATGTCAATTGTTTTTGTAGTTAGGGGACAAGAACACATCAAAAAAATATAATGGTGATCAAAGGTTATGACAAAAGTATTAGTATTTTATTTTACAAAAAATAAAACCGCTAATCCTTGAAGCCTTATTTAAAATTTCTTAAAAAACCATCACTGTAATAAATTGCCTTGAACTAAATAAAACATTAATATTTTTATTTAACACTCTAATCTTAATTTTGCGTAAAAATAACCAAAGAAATTTTTTTTTGCAATTCGAGTTTTACAACAAAACAACTTCTTTTAAAGTTTAACCAAGAACTGGGCTACAAATTTTACAGGTAGTTTTTCTATTTTGGCCTTTTAAAGGGAACAAAGGAAGAATGAAACATTTTATGAAATTCATTTAGAAAAAAAAAAACAAGCAGGGAGAGCGAGCTTTTACACTCTTTGTTTGCCTAAAAATTTTAGTAAATAGAACACCGCCTGCGCTTTGGTGTAAATACTCAAGTTATTAAATTGTTTGTTCGAAGAAAATGTTCTAAAAAGGCCAATTGATGACATTCAGTTGAGAAGTTGAAAGCGTAACGAACAGTTGTAAATGAAAATATTTAACGGAATTTAACGGAATTTAACGGAAATTAAAAAAAACTTCTTAAAAAATTGACAAGATAACGATTTACAGTTGTGGAAAAAGTTATAGTGTTAAGAATAATGTAATTAAATAAATTAGAAAAAAATGTCTATATGTCAGCATTTCATTGGTGCTTTATCAAATCATCGGTAGACTTCAAGCATTATTTTGAAAAGTTAATATTTTTGTAATTTATTAAATAAACTAGCGGTATGCCTGCCGCTTAATTAAATTGATTGTAATTTTTCCCTTGTTCCTTGTAATAGTAATCATGCCCGATTTGTTCTGAATATAACGTAACGAATCTTAGCATAATAATTAATTTAGATTCACAAGCAAATAAGTTCGAAATAATCATATTAAATAAAAAATATATATTAATGTGATTATTTCGGACGTATTTGCTTTGTGAATCCAAATTGATTATTAGGCTAAAAAATTTATATTTTAAAAAAATTTTTCTGATCTTTTCAAGATTGGCATCTTTTTCTGCCACACTTTTTTTTCAAATCCTACCAAGTTGTGGTTTTTCTTAAGAAGTGTACCGATTAAAATAAGCCCAAAATTATAAAGTAGTACATACATGAAAAACATTCCCAAGAGCAGCATTTAAAAAAATCATAACTCCCTAGCAAAAACTTGGCTTACTGGTAGGCAAAAAAGTATATGAGGATTTAAGTCGTAACTATTTACAAGTTGACTCCATAACTAGTTATTTTTGTTTGAGAAATCCAAAAAATTAGGGGTACCCCTCACAAATGTATTTACATTGTCGCAGCAATTCATTAGATATTATTTGGCTTACTTGAAGCTAAAAAATAAGTAGTTTATTTATATTTTTTAAATTTTATTTAATTTTTTTACCATTTATAAAAATGACTTGTTTCTTCGACCTTCTTTTGTTTATAACAAAAAAAAAACTTTCTTATTTTACTTGAGCTTGAAAATAAGAAAGTTTTTTTAATTTTTTTATTTTTTTTTTTTGACCCAGCTGGGATACGAGCCTGTGCTCGTTCAGATATGAAGACAAGAACTTTACCCTATCAGCTATTGTTGACTTATAATTATTAAGCGACAAAAATTAGTTTTTATAGTAGTAGTTCTAATTTGAAGCATAGTAATAAGATAAATAAGTACCTCTCATTATTTTACAATAGAGATAAGCGATATTTCAGTACCTGTGATTTAATCACTGTTACTGAAAAATCACGACTCACAGTTGTGACAAAATTTGTCAAGTAACTGCTACTTGCGAAGTTGTTCTTTTCTATTTGTTACATACAGAAAATTATGATATTTCACTGTTTTTGTTTGAGTACAATAACAATAAACGAATAGTGTTGCTATATCTTGTGTTCTCTTCTTCCTTATATTTCTTTTTAAAATTGAAAGTATATTTTAAGGCGTACTTAAAACTGTCGTGCTATATTGAAGAACAACGTTTTTGTTGTAGAGATGCATGTGTATAAGAGAACTGAAAACAGTGATCACAGTCACAGTTTTAAGTAACAGTGATTTTTAAATTACGTTAACTATTCACGATGTTGTTTCAAAATCACGAGATCGCTCTCCCTAATTTATAACCCATTAATAAAGTACTACCGATTACAAAAATAACAGATTTTCACTTAGTGCACATAACGTAAAAATTATAGGCTATATTTTCTAAAAGTTTCAAATTTTTATCTGAGCTTTTGGCCCCGTTTTATTTGACCGATAGTTCTTATGAAAATGGCACTTCAAGAAAATCATACGAGTAAAAATATAGAAACGACACTAAGCGGAAAAAATAATGAAGTACTGGCCTATAGTATCTGGAAATATCAGGTTTTTAATTTTATCCCCTACATGGGTTTTTTAAGCTCAAAGTTGTGAATTTTTTAAAAGTTATAAATTTTCGCACCTTTTTTTCGCAGAAGATATTAATTTAAGACAATGAAAGTTTGTCATGGTATCAAAAAAAAAAAAAAAAAAAAAAAAATCAATGCTTTATGTACAACAGTGTGCACAGAGAGTTCAAATGAAAATCGATAAAACGATACAAAAAAATCTGTGTTGTTTTCAGGTAGCCACTTTTCTGCCACTTAATTGGCAATATGAAATACTTTGTTACTGCTCTACAAAATAAACTTAAACTTAAAAAGCTAGAGCAATTTTAAATAAATTCATTAAAGTGCGACTTTGACGCGCACACAAAGAGTTTCGGGCGAATACCATATACATTTGTATATGGGTGATTCTCATTCTAAACATACATTTAGTATTTTGTTTTTGATTACCAATGTAACTGAATGAAATCTGAGAAGGTAGAATTCATATTATAGTTTTCGATTCCTTTAATGGATCCTGAAATAAAAATATATTTTTTGATTTATTTACTTTTTTGTGTATTGAGCGTTACATTTGCTTTCGCTGTTGTTCCGGGAATGATTTTTGCGAAAAAAATACAAAAAATACACTTACAAAAATGAGTATAGGGTTTGAAAGCACTATACATCTACTCTCTAAAAACAAAAATTTTTATGAATCTCAGGCAAATATTATTTTTCTATTTTGACTTAGCTTACCATGCAAAAAAAAACATTAAGTTATAAGTTTAGTCGAACTATATGGGTTTACATCCAAAGAAATTTTCATTATTTTGGCTTGAGTTCGGTTTTAATTTAATTTTTCAATTAAATTATATTTTTATTTAGAGATAAATAAAAATATAATTTAAGACAAGGGAAAATTTGACTGTACCGAGGGTTGAACTGACACGTTTCGATAGCTCCTGCTAATCTCATCAGAGTCCTTTACCGCTTAGACCAGACTTTGGTCGAGTGGTCTATGCGGTAAAGGACTCTGATGAGATTAGCGGGAGCTATCGAAACGTCAGTTCAACCCTCCGCGCAGTCAAAATATTCTTTGTCTACATGCTTCATATTTATCTTTAAATAAAAATACAATTTAATTGAAAAATTTAATTAAAACCGAACTCAAACCAAAATAATTAAAATTTCTTAGGATGTAAAATAAAAAAATTTTATCTTTTAAAATAATTCTTTGCAAACACTTGTACATGAGCAAAAAGTAGGCTAACTCCTTTTTCAAATAAGACTAATTTTAATCAAATAGAACAACAATGTTATGTCAATTTAAATTAACTTTTCGTAGCGAAATACGACCTACTTAATGCATTCTTTGGAAATGTAATAACTCACAGTGCGTAAAAAGAAAAATGTTTCACAGAAAACCAGAAATTTTTAAACAGATAATGTTCTTTATATCGTTTCTAACATTCAGCTGCTGTTAACTTTGTTTTAGCGTCCTAAAATTCATAGATAAATTATATGTAAAAAAAATTTTTACGTAACGCTCAATACATTTTTATACGAATTCGATATTTTTTTAAGAACACACAATATATTTTGAATTCAATACAATTCAGATTAATAATCTTCGATGTATTTTAACACAAGCTCCTTAGTTACTCACTAAAAATTTCAATTAAATTAAAATAATACGTTTTTTTTTCTGGACACAAACCATGATTGATTGCTGAAACGTTTTGCAATAAAATACTACATATTTAACAAAGTTTACAAAACTTTTAAATATATAGAAGTACAAATCTACGCTGTTATTTTAGTGTATATTGTTAATACAATTTTAATAATTAAACTGAGTAATGAAGAGTACTAAAAAACGTAACGCTCAATACATTAGACTGCGACCAACAACAATTCAAACAAATTATAGTTTCTAATATTTTTCACAAATTTGTTGTATGATATAAGACAAGCAAATGCAAATATTTAAAAACGGTTATAAGTTTAATTTCGTTTTTGGAAAAATTCATAGTTTGTTGATGTGGAAAATCAACAGCATGCATTACGGACACGCTGATTTGCATGAAGTGAGTATAAACAGTATTTTCGTTCTGCGTTTGTAACACATATCGGATGATCTTACACAAAAAGAACTTATGTACATTTATTTATAATATATTAAATAATGCTAAAGCAGTTTGCATTTTAAAATTTATGCATTTATTTCATGAAATATTTTACTATACCTTTAACGGACAAGAAGAAAGTATTTGAAATGAGAATCAGCCATATCCTGTTTTTCATGTTGGCGATTTTTGTTTGTTTTTGGTGACTTTTTGATCTTAGCGTATTTTTTTGGTTTAGTGTTTTTTGTTTTGACGATTTTTTTACTTCTTTGCATCTTTTTTTAGTTTTGGCGTTTTTTTGTACTTTTTGTATTTATTTTTTGCTTTAGTGCTTTTTTCATTTTGGCGATTTTGTATTGGTTTTGGCTTTTATTACTGTTGTTTTTTTAGTTTTAAAATTTTTTTATGGCGATTTTTCTCGTTTTTGAGATTTATTGCATTCTTTTGAGAATTTTTGTTTGTTTTTGCAATATTTTAATTTTGGCGACTTTTTAAGTTTTAGCGATTTAAGTTTTGGTGCTTTTGTCGTTTCATCGCTTTTTTCCATTTTAGTGTTGGTTTTATTTTTGTAAATTTTTGTTAATTTTGTTTTTTTTTTAGTTTTGGCGTTTTTTTTGTTCTTAGTGATTTTGTTCGTTTTGAAGGTTTTTTTCGTTTTTTCGTTTTTTTTTCATTTCGGCGATTTTTTTCGTCTTGCAATTTTTTTTAGTTTTGGGTTTTTTATTTTTAGCGTTTTTCTTTTGTTTTGGCGGATTTTTGCATTCTGGTAATTTTTTCGTGTTGTTGGCGTTTTTTAGTTTTGGCGACTTTTTTCTTTTTTGTGCTTTTTATTCCGTTTAATTTGTTTTGGCGATTTGCTTATCGGCTTGCTCCTTGCATTACTTGAAGGGATACCCTTTAATTATTAATTTACCATGCGTGTTTCTGCAAAAAAAAATCAAAAAGAAGGCTTAAGTAGTATGTGTGTCTGTTGTTATTAATTTTGTTTGTTTCAAGTGTCTAATTATCACGTTTCTTCAGGTATAGCTTTTAAAATTATATTAGCGGTTAGAATAGACTTTGATTTTTAGTTTCTTAGTTTTTTAGCATCGTCTGAAAAATTCTGCACTCATCTGTTTTTGTAACGAAATACATTTTTTATTGATATTTATTGATATTAGTGGAATATAGTTGTGCAGGGTTGCCTCTTTCAATGTGCCCAGTAGTATATTTTCTCTTCTGGAGCGCTTCATATTGAATTTTATGTGACGTCACATATCCTATAACCAAAATATCATCAAGACGCTTCTAATTATACCTCATTGCAAACCGTACCTCTTACCATTCTCGAGATAGAAGTCAATGATAGACAGATAGATAGACGGACGGACGTTGTAGCGAAAACAATAGTGTTCCTTTTCACATTTGGTGTACGGAACCCTAAAAAGTATTAAATTGGTCAAATTTTTTAATTTGGTGGCTACTATATTTTTATTTAGAGATAAATGTGAAACATGTAGACAAAGAAAATTTTGATTGCGCGGGGGCTTGAACTGACATGTTTCAATAGCTCCCGCTATTCTAGTCAGACTTCGTTACAGCGTAGACCACTCGACCAAAGACGGTGGTTTGCAGCCAAGAGTTGAATATCATTTACCTTTAAAAAATTCATACTGTCACTCTTAGAGCTGTATTTCATTTGATAGTTATTGATATTTACTTTTTCCTTTATGTCTTGTGTTAAGACTCTTGTTATATTCTTGTATGAATTATTATTGATAATTACAATTACTAGTGTGTGTATGTTTGTTTGTTCAGTTTTTACCCTTTTGCTAGGTGCCTTTCGAGTTTAACAATGAAAATATAAGTTTATATCCAAAAAAATTTTATTATTTTGGCTTGAGTTCGGTTTAATTTAATTTTTCAATTAAATTATATTTTTATTTAGAGATAAATGTGAAGCATGTAGTCAAAGAAAATTTTGACTGCACGTAGGGTTGAACTGACGTTTCGATATAGACTCTTGACTCTTGATCCCAAACCACAGACTTTGGTCGAGTGCCCTACACGGAAAAGAACTTTGAAGAGATTAGCGGGAGCTGTCGAAACGTTAGTTCAACCCTCCGTGCTGTCAAAATTTTCTTTGTCGACATGCTTCACATTTATGTCTAAATAAAAATTTAACTTAATTGAAAAATGAATTTCAAATCGAACTCAAGTCAAAATTATTAAATTTCTTTGGATATAAACTCACACAGATCGACAAAAACTCATAACAATAATAAAAAAATTACAGGATGGCGGCTTACGCTTCTGGTACTTCCAAGATTATCCCCAATTTTTTTTTATTAAAATTGAAAATCACGCGGCACACCTATGAGTTGATTTCACTTGGAATTACTATATAACTTATTTAATTCCTTAATAGATACATATGTAGATCAAGCGGTCCAATAGTATCACTTAACGCTTGACTTGAATGGCAAATTTTATAATATTTAAAAATGTTGAAAAATTTCGTTAAGATATCTGTAAAAATTTATTAAAAAATATAAAATGTATATTAAAGTTTTTACTGGAGTTATTCGATTAATCGACTTTAAATGCTCGAATAACCTTTTTCTCGAAATATGTAGTTTTTCTTTGATCGAACATAATTTGACCTCAATTTTCCGATTAATCGGGTAAATATGGTGCAAGTGAATACCAATTAATACCAAAAAATGCTCCTCTGACTACAAAAACAGTTGAAATTTTTAATTAAATAAATGGATTATTTAATTTTTTTTATAACAAATTTTTTTTCTGAAGAAAAATTGTGAGCTACCTACCCAACAAAAACTTGGTAATGTATTGTCATTACCAAGTAACATACTTTTCAACCACAAAATACATACCATCTGAATTACTTTACAGTAGTTGGTTCAATCACTTACTAGTAATCAAACAAGACATTTATTCTCTTATTGGCAGAATAGTAGTGTATCATATAGACGATAAGCAATTCAGCCCCTGGGGAATCTAAATTGATTTTTTTTAATTGTGTTTAAGTTTGTGAAAAAAAGTTTTAAGCCCGTAACAAAATAGTTGTGCAGTAGCCTGGTGAGCATAACACGTGGCATACAATAGCACCATAACTGAAAACGGCATGGCATGAGTTCAATGCTTAGCAGAGACATTTAATTTTTATTGTGTTTTGTGCTTTGTAAATATTGAAATTATTAACTTGTTATCTGTAACCCAATGATGTAAGTACTTGCCTACAATGACAACGCCATGTTAAAGTAATTGGGTAAAATGCCAAAGTAAAAGTAGCGAAGGTTATGCTTTTTAGCATTTTAACTCATTACTTTGCTATCAACAATTTTCTTGGGCGCTTATCCAATTTTATTATAAAGTACATACAAAATTTAAAATTTTAATCACAATATTACTTTTTAGGGTTCCGTACACCAAAAGTGTAAAGGACCCCTATTGCTTTCGCTACGCTGTTCGTCTGTCTGTCTGTCTGTCTGTCCGTCTGTAAGAGGCTACGGACCTGAAATTTTCACAGAATATGTAGAACTTTGGCCGCTACAACAACAAATATATGACAGTTAAAATTAAAGGGTGTTCTTAAGCGAGCAACGAAATATGCTGAAATACTAATGTAATATGCAGACACTTATATATAGACACTTTAAATTTTCAAAGTTCGTGTTAATTGGTGTAGTCTGTAGAATAGACTACACCAATTAACACCGATATTTAAAACAATAAAAATTAAAGGGTGTTCTATCAATTTTGACAAAGTAACTTAGACAATTTGCTGTATCGTGGAAACCGTAAGAGGTAAAATCTTCAAATTCGCTAAAACTAAAGAATTGAAAAAACTTTTAATAACGAAAAATCGCCAAAATGAAAAAGCGCTTAAAAAAGCACCAAAATTAAAAAATCGCTAAAACGCAAAAAAATCGTAAAAACTAAAAAGATCGCCAACAACTAAAAAACCCCAAAAAAAAACGAAAAAAGTCGTCAAAACGAAAAAAACCACTAAAACTTAAAAAAAACGCCAAAGCTAAAAAAATCGCCAAAAACCGAACAAATCGCCAAAACGAAAAAAAAGTGCCAAAAAATCACTTAAAACCAAAAAAGCGCCAAAACTGACAAAAAGCATTAAAACTTAAATAAATCGCTAAAATTAAATATATCGTCAAAAAGCAAAAAAGCGAAAAAACGTTAAAAAAAATACGCCAAAACGAAAAAACCACCAAAACTAAGAAAATCGTCATAAAAAATTAAAAAAAAAAACGAAAAAAAGTGCAAAAAAATCACTTAAAACCAAAAAAAGCGCCAAAACTGACAAAAAGCATTAAAACTTAAATAAATCGCTAAAATTAAATATATCGTCAAAAAGCAAAAAAGCGAAAAAACGTTTAAAAAAATACGCCAAAACGAAAAAACCACCAAAACTAAGAAAATCGTCATAAAAAATTAAAAAAACGAAAAATCGCAAAAAAACCCCTAAAACAAAAAAAAACTCGTTAAATCAAACAAAGAAATTTCATAAATAAAAGAACTAAAATTAAACGAAAAAGCAAAATAAAAAAATTGCCAATGAAATAAGGGCAAACACGAAAAGGGATATATGTGTATTCGTACGGAACCCCCCGTGTACGAGCTAATGTCGCACTTTACTTAATTTATTGTAATGGGCTTAATTGCTAGGTTCACAAGTCTATTGATATATAAGATGGTTAAATATTATATATCTGTTATATAAATAAAATTATATTTTTTTGGTGTATTTTTATAATAAAATTGGTAATAGTTGAAGGTCTAGTGACATAAGCATCAACGAAATGCACGGATAGAGACTTGTTCGACCCACAGCAAATAGCAATTTGTTTTTCAAAATAATATTTTATAAAAAATGTTTATGCTTAAACATTAGCGGAGTTCAGTGTTTGATGCAAATGGTCTTGCAAATGTGCAACTGTAATATATTATAGTTTTTTTTATGAAATCCAACTAAAAAATGCACAAAACTTCTTAAAAAACTACGATATTTTGCATTTGCACTTTTGCAAAACCATTTGCATCAAACAATGAACCCCGCTATTTATAAAAAAAATTATTAAACTTTTGAAATATGTAATATTAACAAAAATTAAGTGAAATTAATGCACAGAATTTATAAAAATATAAATTCTTCATTAAAAATAAATAAATATTTCTTCGAACAAAAACAGCAATTTAAATGAACATTTTATTATTTTATTTTTTTGGTTAAAATATGATGCCATTGAAAAGAATCTGCAAGTGTGAATGAATCAGTTGTGTAAAACTACAGTGAAAGATAAAATGTTGAAATAAATGAAAAATAGAACTCGAAAAAAATATAAAAGAAAAAAAAAATTCTAGTGCATGAATCTAAATGCAAATATTTAAATATTGTTTATCTTATCAACAATTTATTGCTCGTAAATATGTATGAGTAGAGAGTAATAGTAAAAATATTAGTGTTTTGTTTATTGTGGTTTATTACTAAAAAAAAGATATATAATATAAAAATATAAAAATTAAACTACAAAACTAAAGTGTGTATGTAAAAAAACGTTTTACCAGCTTAAGCTTGTAATCTGCTTACGTTGGAATCGTATACAAACAATTACATGCGGCATATGGTAAGTACGAGTATTTGATTTGAATTAAATAATTTTTAATTAAAAAGTAGTAAACTGAGAGGAGGTTAGCTGATAGACGGACAGAAAAATATTTTTGAATTCTTAAAAAAATTTAAAATTAATATAAATATGCATGACTATAAAAATGAAAATATTTTGATTCGACCTTGAATCATTTATATATTTAACTAGCTATACCCGGCGTGCTACGCTACCCCAATGTTGTGCAGACATAGAAAAATTAGTTAACTCATTTTAGATATTTTTAGTTTTGGCGAATTTTTGCGTTTTAGCGATTTTTTAATTTTGGCGAATTTTTGCGTTTTAGCGATTTTTTAATTTTGGCGATTTTTTGTTTTAACTTTTTTAATTCTGGAATTTTTTAGTTTTAGAGTTTTTAAAATTTTAAAAGTTTGCCTCTTACGGTTTCCAAGATGCAGCAAACTGTTTAAACTACATATTCAAAATTACATAAACTTTCAGAACACCCTTTAATTTTTGTTCTGTTAAATATTCTACAGACTACACCAATTAATACTAACTTTGAAAATTTCGAGAGTCTATATAAAAGTGTCTGTATATTACATTAGTATTTAAACATGTTTCGTTGCTCGCTTTAGAACACCCTTTAATCTTTAGCTCGTAGTTCTTGTGGCTCTCGAGAAAACAGACAGAAAGACAGACGGACTGACGGACAGCGTATCGAAAACAATAAGATTAATTTACACTTTTGGTGTACAGAGCCCTAAAAAGAACCTTTTTCAAAAAGTAACTATTTTCAAAATAGTACCATTTTCAAACAGTACCCTTTCCAAAAAACATTTTTCAAAAAGTACAATTTCTTAAAACTACATTTTCAAAAAAGTAGTTTTCGAATAAAGAACCTTTACTTCAAAATATAAACGGTTAACAAAAAGAGTACCAAAATTATATTTTTACCCTTTTTCTGCCCCTAAATGTACAAATTTCAAAAAAGTACAAAACAGCTATCCATCCACTCATTTTTCTATCTTATTATGACGCTTTTGTAATTTTATGTCTACCTTACTTATATTCGCAGATATAAGAACACCGAGCTTACCCGTTTTTACCCCTTTTAATCCCGTTAGAATTTAAATTTTCAAAAATTCGTTCTTAGAAAATATATACAAACATATGCATTCAGTATGTATATCAATGTGCATAAAAAATAGGAAAATAGGAAATAGGAAAAAAGTACCAAAAAGGGCTACCAATTCTACCCATTATACATTCAAATTTGAAAACATACGAAACTGTTTTTGAGGACTTTTTAAGGAGAGAAAAATGAATTTCAAGTTTAGTTTCTAACTTTATTACTTTAGGAGATAAGCTGTTAACAAAAAAAGTACCAAAATTATATTTTTACCCTTTTTCGGCCCCTCAATGTACAGATTTTAAAAAAGTTTCAGACGCCTGTCTGCTCATTTTTCTATATTATTATGATGCTTTTAGAATTTTATGTCTACCTTGCTCAGATTCGAAGATATAAGGTTACCGATTTTACCCGTTTTTACCCCTTTTAATCCCCTTAGAATTAAAATGTTCAAAAATCCTTTCTTAGTGAAAATATACAAACATATTCATTCACTATGTACATCAATTTGCATAATAAATAGTCTTATTGAAAAAAGTACCAGAAAGAGCTACCAATTTTACCCTTTATATATTCGAATTACAAAAAAGTACCAAAACTTCTTTGAGGGCTTCGTAAGGGTAGAAGAATGCATTTAAATTTAATTTCTATCTTCATTACTTTAAGAGATAAACGGTTAACAAAAAAGTACCAAAATTATATTTTTAACCTTTTTCGGCCCCTAAGTGTAAAAATTTCTAAGAAGTACCAAACACCCGTCCGCTTATTTTTTGGTCTTATTATGCTGTTTTTAGAATTTTATGTCTACCTTAGTTAGATCCGGAGATATAAGGTTACCGAATTTACCCGTTTTTACCCCCTTAGCGTTTGAATTTCCCAAAACCCGGTCTTGGTGGATCTATACTTCCTGAGGGGAGCCCACATACTAATGAATCAGTCAGTCAGTCAGTCACTCAATAACGTTACTCTTTTATTAATATAGATATTCAACTTGGCACACCCGGTGTTCTTCGCAGATAAAGGAAAATTAATAGCACTTTACAACAAAATCATTTTTTTTTCAACAATACAAAGTTCTAACGACCGATTCTGGTAGAGGAGAAAAAAACGATATATGTTTATTGGTATTTTTAAAGTTTTCATCTTTTAGGGGGAGTTAAACTCCCCCCATCCTTTTTGCACATAGTTGTAATGACTCGGCAGATGAAATTTTGTAAATCTTATGCTTAACTATACGATATGCTTGGTATTTTTATATAAAACTAGCTAAAACCCGCTTGCTTCGCTGCACAATATCCCATTGTGATGAAAAGAAAACTTTTATATATAATTATTTTTCACTTATGTTTAGTAAAAATTAAATATTAAAAAAATATTTTTTAAAATCTATTTGAGAGGTTGACTACTTTCCATAATACTTTTCTCGTTGTTGGCGTTAATACTCAGGACAAAAATTTCAAAATTATGACTGTCTAATCTTCCAATATATATTTTAGACTAAGTCTTGCTTCTATGTATATCGGAAGTGCCATCAGTAATATGCTGTAAATATTTCTGAAAGATCGGTCGGCTGGTATTGGTTTTGAAAGTATCTCAAAATAAATATTTCCTCTGTATGAGAAGTGCCACGCCTACTTATCCAATTTTGAAACTTTTTCCAGAGACAATGCACAATATCGACAGAATAGTCCCTACAAAATTTCACGACTCTCCCTATATTAGTTTTTAAGATATCTCTAAATAAATATTTGCTCTTTATGGGAGGTGCCACACCCTCATGTCCAATCCGGACTTGGTTTTGAGCGACAATACACACTATAGACAGCTTTGCTCACACAACATTTCAAGTTTCTTGCTGCATTAATTCCAAAGATTAAAAAAAATAATATAACAAATTATATGTGGGTGGTGCCACGCCCAATAAGTTTTTTCTGATTATTTTCTCTAGAACAATGAATAAAATCAATGGAGTAGCTCTTACAAAATTTTAGATGTTTTGACATATCATGGGAACTAATGGGGTTCTCATGATATGCCAAAATATATATTTGCTATATATGTGAGGTCCCACGACCCTTGTCCACTCCTTAATAATATCTCTTTAAAAACATTATAAAAAGAGTTACTCACATAAATTTTAAAGTCCTTAGCCGCATTAGTTCCATAAATATCCTAAAATAAAAGTCTCTTCTAAGTGGGAAGTGCCACGCCCACTTATAATATTTCAAAATTATGTAGCCTATTGTTCCTTCGAGATCATCAGTAATGTACGGTGAAAATTTCAGCATGATCGGTTCACTAGTTTAGGAGTCCACAGCTTTCAAACATACAAACAAACAAACATACAAACAAACAAGCATACAAACAAACAAACAAACACACAAACAAACAGATATTCACTTTTATATACATATATGTATAGATACCTCGAGGAAAATTTTTGTGGAAAATTGTAACCGTCTAAATTTTTGTTTTATGGGTCTTTTTGTCCCTTTGTTTATAAATTTCGAAACCCTTACTATTGTAGTTGTGCATAAATAGAACAACTAATAATTACTTTGAGTCGGAGGTACCCGACTCCCCCTCCTATACATTCTAAGTATTCCTGGAAATTTAAATTTATTTTAAGAGTGCCTTACAACAAATTTTAAGAGTCTCATTATTGTACATATGCAGATTTAGGTAAATTAATAATTACTATATACGGGAGGTACCCGGCTCCCTCTCCTATACCAGCAAGATTTTGTTGGAAATTGCATTTTTATTAAAGAGCAACCCACATACAATTTATAGGGTCTCATTATTGTAGTTGTGCAAAAAAATAAAATAAAATAATAATAATTACTTTGTGTGGGAGGTACCAAACTTCCCTTCTATATATGCAAGATTTTGCTGGAAATTGAACGTTATTCTAAGAACTACCTACCTTAAATTTATAGAGCCTCATTATTTCAGATGTGCAGGTATAGGAAAATTAATAAATGCAATGAATTGGAGGTAGCCGTCTCCCCCTCCTATACCAGCATGATTTTGCTGGAAATTGTAGTTTTTTTTGAAGAGCGACCCACATACAATTTATAGGCCTTCATAATTGTAAGATTGCAGATATAGAAACAATAATTAATTTGTGTGGGAGGTACCCAGCTTACCCACCTATACCTTTAATATTTGTCTGGAAATTGAACTTTATTTTAAAAGTGGCCTACATTAAATTTAGAAGGCCGTATTATTGTAGTTGTGCAGACAATAATTACTTTGATTGGGAGGTACCCAGCTTACCCTCCTATACTTTTAATATTTTTCTGGAAATTGAAATATATTTTAAAAGCGACCTACATTGAACTTAGAAGGCCACATTATTGTAGTTGTGCAGATATTGGAAAATTAATACTTACTTTGTATGGGAGGTACCCGATTCCCCTTACTATACCTTTGAGATTTTTCTAGAAATTGCACTTTATTCCAAGAGCTTCCTACACTTAATTTAGAGAGCCTCATTATTGTAGATATACAGATACAGAAAACTCAATAATTTCATTGTATGGGAGGTACCTGTTTCCCCCTCCTATACCAGCAACATTTTGCTGGAAATTATACTTTGTAAATGAAATTTTTTAGTGAATACCTAAGGAGTTTATGTTAAAATACATCCAAGATTATACATTTAAATTGTATTGAATTCAAAATAAAGTGTGTGCTCTGAAAAAATATTGGATTTAAATAAAACTGTATTGAGCGTTACGTAAAATTTTTTTTAAATATAATTTATCTATAAATTTTAGGACGTTAAAAAAAGCTAGCAGCAGCTGAAGGCTAGAAGCGAACATTATCTATTTACAAATTTGTGGTTTTCTTTGAAAAAAATTTGCTTCTACCGCGCTTTGGGTTATGTTATCTTCGAAGAATGTATTGGGTAGGTCGTATTTTGTTACAAAAATGAAACTGACATACATTTTGACATTGTTGGTCGATTTTATTTAAATAAGTCTTATTTGAAAGACGAGTTAGCCTAGTTTTTGCATATGTATAAATCTTTGTAAATAATTATTTTAAAAGATACAAATTTTTAGTTTTTACATGTGAACCCAAGTCAAAATTGATAAAGTGGACATAGCTTTTAATGTCGTCCTGTGCGATTGTTATAATTTTTTTGCTTTTAGAGAGTAGATGCATAGTGCTTTCAAACCCTTTACTGATTTTTTGTGCTGTATTTTTTTTTCAACAATCACGCCCGAAACAACCGCGAAAGCAAATGTAACGCTCAATACACAAAAATTTTATAAAATCGAAAAATATAATTTTATTGCAGGATCGATTGAATGCGATCAAAACTATAAAATGAATACTACCTTTTCATATGCCATTTAGTTACATTGGAGTGATTCCACGTAAAACGGCCCCATGCAAGTAAAATTTTTTAATGTCTTACTATTTTCTTATGATTTTATCTTTATGTTATTTATATTAATTAAATCAATAAAAAGTTTTATTTCTTCGAATATTTTTAAATTTTAGTACTAGGTCACACCCGTCCGTCACAACCGCCTCATTTTAAAAATATTTTTTATACAAGATATATAATTTTTTATCAAACAGTAAATGCATAATACAATTAAAAATACTTTGAACAGGTATCTATACCAAAACTATTGTGTACCTTATAGTTAAAATTGTACAGAATTTATACTGAAAGTCATAATTCTTTAAAACTAAGATTTGTAAGGTCACACCCGTCGCAGCTTTCTGACGACCATTCTGTGCAGAAATCGTGTTCTATCAGTGTCTACCCGTTATTCAACGAGTTTAAGCTTAATGTCCTTGGGAGCTGCAACGTTTTTTTAAGTAAAAAAAATTTATATTCTTGATTTATAACAAAAAATGTGTGTAAAATGGTCACACCCGGGTTAATGGAATTACTCATTGGTAAACAAAAAAAAAAAAAAAACACAATATGTACGTTTAGAATTAGAACCAGCCTTATAGATATTTTTGCACACTTTTAATACTTTTAAATTAAGAAATCTGAAAATTTTGGAAAGCAAATTCATGCAATCACTTAATTTTTCCAAAATAATCTTGTAAAAAATATATTTGAATCAAAAGTACTGCTTTCATTTACATAAAATCTTCCTTAGGAAAAAAATTCTTAGCCCCATTAATGACTACTTAAAAGCAAAATACTAATAATAATTTTACCAGATTTTACTTAACTTACTCAAACACATTAAACAGAACAAGAAAAAATCTTTTTATTTTTGGAAAAAAACAACAACATTCAAACACACAAATAAAATATTTAAAATTTTTTATTACTCCTCGTACTACTTGTACTGGAAAAATAAACAATTAACATGAAATCTAAACAAGACAATAAACATTCGTGTATAAAAATGTTTGAGTTTAAAGGCATTTGCTGAAAGGAAAACAAAATTCTTTACGGGTAACAGTGATTCTAAATATAAATATTTTTTTTGTAAAAATCAAAGAAGCGAGAATTTTTTCAATTAAGCAATTTTTTTACACATAAAAGTTTTCTTTTGTTAATTTGTTATGCTGCTGATTGAAGGCTATTTTTAAAATTAGTTATATACTCGTATGTATGTATGTATGGCTGAGGAAATATAGTCCATTATGCTGGTGCTTAAAAAATAATTAGCTATTAGCAATATTTAGGAAAAAACTTTGGGTCCAACTTTCAAAATAACACTGTGTAACAAGACAAATGCCGCGGAGTATCACTATATTTTCTTGATGTGTTATGGCTCCCTAATTACACGGAAAAAAATATCATCAAACTGCAATTAACAGTTTCAGTTGTTAATATGTAATTTAAATTCAAATATATATTTTATTAATATAACAAATTGAGTTGTTGATACGACAAACACAGACATTTTTTTCAACAAACTGAACTAACCAAATTTTTTGTTATGTATTGTGAAAAACAATTAACAATCTCATCATTGTTGATATAACAAATGAACGCACAAACTGAACTAAGCTAATTTTTTGTTATGCATTGTGAAACAAATTAACAACCATCATTATTGATATAACAACCCAGTAAAAAACTTGCTTCCAATAAAGCAGGTTTCTACTATTATGGAATAAAAGTAGCGCTGCCAAACCTACTGATATCGCTGCTGATTCTTGTATGGCGAGTTCCCGCATTGGAGTACTACATTTTTGCTCACAAAAGCGCTTTTGAAGCGCTGAAAATCATCAACATTTTCAGCACTAGAACTGAAAATATATGAAAGAAATGGTTCGATGTGGATTGGTGTCGTTGACGCCATTTTGAATTTTTCTTATTTTGTTTCTTTATTTATTTTAATTAATTTCATATTTTTACTCAATATTTGTTATTTTAACTTCAACTAGTATCGAACTAAGAACCTTCAGGTTTGAAGTCCAACGTACCAATCACTCGACCAAAAACACTGTTGCAAAACGGCACAAAGAAGCTCAAATAAACTTAGTCTTCATTCTCGCTTAAAAACCTGCTTTCGATCAGCACTATAAAATCAGCTTTTTTGTATTGCTTGTGTACGAAGCTTTTGTATAAGTAAAAAGCAAATACTTTTCTCGCTTCAAAACCAGCATTGTTGTGACGCTATGAAACAGCTTCTGAACAAGCTCATATTTTAAAGCGAATTATAAAGCGCTTTAAAGAATTTAGTGCTTCAAAAAACATGAAAATTTTTTACTGGGAAGTGAATGCGCACAGGTAAATGAAACAAAGTAAATAACGTCTTGTGTGTATTAATTATTTGCGTATTTAATAACGAATTGCTCTCTAGCTGAGAGGTAAGAACGTTAGTCTATTAGTACAGAGGTCGCCGGTTCGATTCCGCCCAGAGACACTTAGTGTTTTTCGCAGACAAGCAAAAAGTCGCTTCGAGGATTGTGATTGTATAAAAAATATTGTTAATACAACAATTATGGTAGTTAAAATTTTTTCGGAAAATCCACAATTCACATTGTTGATATAAACATAATCTTAATTGAAATAAATTTAAAATCAACAAAAAAAATTGTTAACAAATTTATTTTCTGATTTTTCTTACCATAAAATTTCGTAATTGTATTTACAAAAATCGTTGTAGGCTCAAAATCAATTAATTATTTAATTGATATAACAAGAAAATTAATTGTATTTACAAATTTTCTTTTCTGTGTACAAAAGCAGTCGAAATTTCAAATTTTTTTGTTGAATTTTATGCATTTGATGCCTCTTAATCGATTTATTTTTTATTTATTTATTTATTAGATAACTAGCACAACAAGAAAATATATCTTATAAGTGACAGTGCTAGTGATATGAGAGCACGCTGATATATACCAAATACAAAAGTTTTAAATGATATACAAACATATTTGGAGTAATAAAAAATTTTTGACATAGTAAATACAAGTTAATTTAAAAAACATTGAATCTATGATTAACTCAGCGTTTCCACCTGACAATGCTGTGTTGAATTTTAATATTTTGTCTTCTTTTTTATTTTTACATTTTTATTTATTTATTTTTTTTTAATTTTAGTAAAAATAGCTCGCAAAAATTACGTATTTCTAGAACTCAAAAATAATTGTTATAATTATTGTCGGAACGCCTACGTCACGAAGAATATTATTGGCGTTTTGACATTTAGTACGTATTTGTTATTTGCCAGTTGTAATCTTAGTCAAAATAGGTATGTATACATAATTGAAACTATTATGTTACAGAACAAGTATGTAATAAAGTGATGTATTATAATAACAAAATAGAAATTATAAAGATAATAATAAAATAGAAATTAAATTGGCAATAAAAAATAGTTACATACATAAATAATTTTTTTAACTCCCTTTTGAACACATTAGCGTTGCTTAATTTTTGCATGCAATTTGGCAATGAATTCCAAAGACTTATTGTGTGAATAAAAAATTGCCGTTGTTATAAAAGGCTCTTATATTTTATTTGAATTATCTTTTTACCACGGTTTGATCTGGCAAATATGATCCTATTGAAAATATATGTGGGTTGTTGAGTTATGATTATTTTTTGCAGAAAGATAAGACATTTGTAGTTAAGCAGATCTTCAAATTTCATTTGAAAGATCTGATAAGAATATAATGATATGTGATCACGACGTCCTTTCTGGAAAATATAGCGTGCAATGTTATTGTAGGCGACTCTGAGTTTGCGAAGGTCTTCACAAGCGCAATTTGCAAAAAGTTCGCAACCGTATAAAAGTGAGGGTATTAGATAAGTTTTTGCCAGTAACATACGTACATCAAGTGGGGTCGAGTCCTTAACTTCCCATAGGCTCCTTAGCATACCATATACTCTACCTACAACGGTGTTGATGTCTGCAGACCAGCAAAGCCTTTCATGAAACATAATTCCCAGATTAGATGCCGAGGTAACAAAAGCAATGTCTTTGTCTTGGATTTTTATTCTAAAATGATCAAAATTATATTTAGATTTTGAAATAAAAATGCATTTGGATTTTGCAGGATTTATGCATAAACCGTTTGCCCTAGCCCAGCTGTCAATTTTAGTCAAGTCATCATTGACTTTGTTAACACAGATATCTATATCAGCGACATCGCAACTGTTGTACAACTGAACATCGTCAGCATACATATGAACTGTGCTGCTAATGGGAATATTAGGGAGGTCATTGATGTACATGCAGAAAAGAAGAGGCCCAAGTATTGAACCTTGGGGAACTCCTCTCCTGACGTTCAGCTCATTAGAAATGTTGTCTTTAAGCTAAACTACTTGTGATCGGTTTGTAAGGTACGAGTATATGAGTGCACAAGCGGAGCTTGAGAAATGGTAAAATCTTTGCAGTTTTGTTAATAGAATCGAATGATCCACCGTATCAAATGCTTTACTATGATCAAGTAAAACTGAAAAAGCAACCATATTATGATCGATTTTGGTTCTGATATCCTCTATAACATCTACAAGTGCGGTTATGCAGCTTCTACCTTTCATAAAACCAGATTGTTTTTCAGATATCAATTTCATACTACTCAAATATTCTTTCACTTGTTTACCAACAAGGTTTTCTAGAACCATGGATAAGAACGGAAGTATTGCTATTGGACGGAAGTCGTTATTAGGTTTAGGAATAGGGATGATTCCACAGGAAAAATAGATTTAGTTAGAATAGAATTAAATAGGTGTGTTAGATAAGGTAGAAGCTTTGGTAGTAAAATTCTTAAGACAATAGGATTAATACCATCCGTACCGGTTGCATTAGATTTGATCTCAGAGAAACTTTGCAACACTTCAATCCGATCAACGCAACGAAAACTAAAGATATTTTCGATTGGAGCATAGCAGAGGTTAGAATAAATGTTGTTGGGTGGAAGCGGAACATTGACATTTACGAAATTTTGATTAAGAGCATTTACATCAATATCAGGCGGACACGAGATAGAGCTTCTTTGCCCAATGCCTATCTTGCGTATCTCTTTCCACTTGGATTTGCTATCAATTGCAGAAGCGAATTTTCTTTGATAAAACGTAGATCTTTCCGCATGGATATGTTTTGTAGCTTCCCTCCGAGCTTGTTTGTGCACTGCTTTAAGTTCACTTGTTCTGAATCTTTTCCATCTGTTATAAGCCTCATCTCTCATCAATGGATACATATTTTTTTTTGTTAAATTTGGCATAACTTAAAAAGGGCTTGTCAAATTTTGTTACAAAAAACACAGAAAAACTTGAAATTAAATTACCTTTCAGGCGTAGTAATATATTTTGAAATATACTCAACGGCTTGGCAATCATTCACAACGCAATGGTAAAAAATATGGTTTTCAGGGAAAATTGGAAAATTTGTATTTCTTAAAAATTTATAAGAAATCGAAAATGCCAGAAACTTACTATTTTTATTAAATAATCGTAAAAGTATGTACGTTAGAGCGACTCGACTTGTATGAAGAGGAAAAACATGTTTTTGTTACCCCTCTCAAACTATAGACCGGTCTTTTTAAAAAGGTTTCCTAAAACATTTGAGGGGTCTAGCGATGACCGCCCGTGAGCTGGACCGCGTGTAAGAAATTTCTATTTTTGTAGTTTTTTGCATATTTTCGTATTTTCTCCCAAGACAACATATACAAAGAATTACATAGTTTGAAGTATCTTTTCAAGCTGCATCCCATGCTGCATTAAACTTTGCCATCAGCAATGCAGTATTAAAAAAACACGATTTTTAAGCGTTTTTATTACAGGTGAGTGATTCCACGTAAAACGGTCCTATGAGAGGAAAAAATATTTTTCTTATTTTTACTAAAAATCTCTCAATTGATGTTTTTAAGAGCATGACAATTATAGAAAAAAATCAAAAAATACATTATTTAATATTTTTTAAGCAATTTGAGGCACTTTGAAATGATCATCCATGAAACATTTTGCTCTCCCTCTTTGTATGTTTAATATTTATTTCAGATTTTCTTTTCTTCCCTTTCTCATATATTAATAAAAACCCTTATATCTGAAAAGAATATACTTTTTTCGCTTTTTATTGAATTTAAAAAAATACTCAGCTAGAGTATTCTGCTGTCTAGAATAGAACGGATAGCAAATAATTTAATGTAATATTTTCTTACGATTTTTTTATATTAATTATATTAAAGAAATCAATAAAAAGTTTTATTTCCTTAAATTTTAATAAATTTCGTATTATGTCACACCCGTCGGTCACACCCGTCACATTTTAAAAATAGTTTTTTGTTAAGAAAAATGATTTTTTGTCAAACAATAAATACGTAATACAGCTAAAAACACTTTGAACAGACAGCTGTACCAAAATTATTGTGTACGTTAGAGTAAAAATTTTACAGAATTTGCGCTAAAGGTCATAATTCTTTAAAACTGAGGTTTGTAAGGTCACACCCGCCGCAGCTTTCTGACGACCATTCTCAGCAGGAATCATGTTCTTTCAGTGTCTACCCGTTATTCAACGACTTTAAGCTTAATGCCCTTGCGAGTCGCAACCTGTTTTTAAGTGAAACATTTTATATTCTGTATTTATAACAAAAAATATTTATAAAGTGGTCTTATCCGGCTAAATGGATTTACTCAGATGCTACTTATATTAAAATAAATTTTACTTTTTTTTAGGAATTATTTGATTTATTTCTGTTCTTTATTTATTTCTGTTCTTAGAAACGTGCGAACTTTTGCAATAACTACAGAAACAAATAAATAAACAATCCCTCAAATCAAATAATTCCTAAAAAAAATAAAATTTATTTTAATATAAGTAGTAAATGCAATAAAAACGCTTAAAAATCGTGTTTTTTATGAAATACTGCATTGCTGATGGTATGAATGGTAAAGTTATTTTTTTTATATGTTGTCTTGGGAGAAATACCAAAATACGCAAAAAACTACCTCTTTTATACAAGGTCCATCTCACGGGCGGTCATCTCTAGACCCCGCAAATGTTTTGGGAAGCCTCATTAAAAAGACCGAACTTTAATATAAGAGGGGTAAGAAAAAAAATATTTTTCTGTGAGTCGCTCTAATGTACGTATTTTTCAATTTTTTTTAACGGTTTATATTTATTTATTGTATCTTCAATAAAATTGAACTGACAATAAGTAATTAAATATTAACTCAAACAATTTTTTAATTTTTAAGTCCAGGCAATGCCAGACAAAAATATTTGTTCCAACGGTTGGTTCTTTGGTTGTCTACGTCTCTCGAGTTCGGCTGAGAGCAAGAGTGTTCCTCCTTCTCAGCCGAGTGTGGCTTCTAAAGTTAATGATGTTTCGGACTAGGGGATTTGGGTGCAACTCGATTTTTTTAATGTATCTTGCTACGTGTTTAGAAAACACTGTCTTAACCAGCGGCACATCTAAATCTTTATGAATTCGCTTGTTTCTGACATACCATGGGGCTGCTGTAAACGTACGGAAACTAAATATCTAATTGTATGTTTGTTTGTTTGTTTGCTTGTGTGTACCTTATAGGACGCCAAATGGTGCGACCGATCATTGTGGAATTTGAGAACTGTCAGGGAAATTCAAAAAGGCTTTTTTTTAGAAAAATTTGGGCGATAGATAGGGCACCCCCAATACAAAGCGATTTTTAATTGCCATATATCTGTATAACTACAACAGTGTGACTCTCCAAATTTACTGTTAGCTGCTTTAGAAGAAAGTGACACTTCCAGCAAAATGCCGAAGTTCTAGGAGGGGGAAACGGGTACCCCACATAGGAGGTAGCTATTAATTTTCTCACATCTGTACAAATATAAGAATGAAGCTTTCTAAATTAGTGGTGTGTTATTCTTCGAATGACGTGCGGTTTCCAGCAAAATATTAGCGATAGGAGGTAATTATTAATTGTCTTATATCTGTACAAGTATAAGAGTGAGACTTTCTAAATTCAACTTGTGTTATTTTTAGAATAACGTGCAATTGCCAGCAAAAATATTAGCGGTAAAGGAGGGAGAAACGGGTACCCCCATTCAATGTGTGTTATTTTTAGAAAAACGTGCAATTGCCAGCAAAAATATTAGCGGTATAGAAGGGGGGAAACGGTTACCCCTATACAATGTAATTATATATATTAATATTTCTATATCAGCACAACTACAATAGGGAACCTCGCAAAATTTGGTGTGGGTTACTCTTAGAACAAATTGCCATTTCTGGCGAACTCTTAAGGGTATCAGTGGGGTAAGGTAGTTATTAATTTTCCTATATCTTCCGCCGTCTAAAATTTATTTTATTCTATTAGCAAAATCCTGGTCTCATAGAAGGGGTTAACCCCACACAAAGGGAGGAAAACGGGTACCCCACATACAAAGTAGTTAATAATATCCCTTTGTCAGTACAACTACAATAGTGAAGATCTCAAAATTTGACGTGGGTCTAATTGCAATTCTGGTGAAAGCTTGAGGGTATCAGTGGAGAGATGGGTACCCCCCACACAAGGAAATTAATTATTTTTCTCTATACATATATAAAACCATACGAGTGAGGTTCTCTAAATTTTATATTGGCTTGCAGTTTTCTACAAAATCCTGGTGGCATAGGTACGCGAAAACGGGTACCGGCCATAAAAAGTACTTATTAATAATCCTATATAAGCACATCTACAATCATGAAGCTCTCAACATTTGATTTGGGTTAGTCTTTGAAGAAATTTCAATTTCTAAAAAAATGTGGGTATCAGAGGTGGGAGAGGGGTGCCTCACATACAAAGTAGTTATTAATATTTCTATATCAATACTAATTCAATAGCGAAGTGCTCAAAATTTGACGTGAGTTACTCTTAGAATAAAGTGAAATTTCAGGTAAAATCTTGAGGTTATAAGAGGGGAGCGCCGGGTACCCCCATACAAAGTAATTATTAATTTTTCTGCACAATAATGGGGTAGCGAAGCACACCGCGTGGGGCTAGTTCACAATAAAGTGAAATTACATGATTTTTGAAAAAAAAATTTTTTTTAAAATTTTTTGTTATGCAAATATAACAACTGATTGTATTACAACGTCATATTTTGCTGAACATTAATTTTAATAAATGTTGTGTTTTTCTTCCGACTGAGTTTTTTTGAATTTGAAACGATTTTCCGTCATCCCACGTTAAATACTGAATAGAGTATTCAATAGAACACTGAAGATGGCACATAGCCGAAACCGGTCTGTTAACAAATCTAATTTGACGTGGGATGACGGAAAATCGTTCCAAATTAATTTTAATAATTTTAATTTTAGCCGTCTTTGAAATATTTTAACATTATATTTTTATATGCGTAAAGTTTTCGGAGTTATTCAGAACGATATAATGACAACATTTTTTTGCAAAAACTAAATATTGTTTAATTGTTAAAAATTCATAAAAATCCAAAGTGCCAAAATATTAGAATTTTTATTACTGAATTATGAAGCTATTTACAATTAAATTACATTTTTATTTAGAGATAAATATGAAGCATGTAGACAAAGAAAAATGTTTGACTGCACAGAGGGTTGAACTGACATGTTTCGATAGCTCCCGCTAATCTCTTTAGAATTCTTTTCCGCTTAGACTTGATTTCTTCAAGTCTCATACCCCAAATCGATGTGTATTTATAAAAAATTAAACTTAAAAAAATGCAGCTCAATCAGTTAAGATTAAGGCGTGTTGCACGCCCACCAATATATAAGCAAATGTTCTTTTTCTGTATTCTATGTCTCAAAACTTATTAAATAGAGTATTTACAAAAAAGTTTTCTTCTAAAAAGTTGTTGTCTGTAAAGTTTTCAACAGCTTTTGTCTGACTTTTATCTACATCGCATATTTAACAAAATAAACGGCAATATCGATAAAAGCCCATAACAATTTCAAAATAATTGCACTAATTTACAACAAATTTCGGTAAACTTTTTCGTTTCCTAAAACTGAAAGCTGTTTCTGTAGTTATTTCAGCCGTACTCCATTTTTTTATCAGCTCTAGTTTTCGACATATTTCTACTGCTGAATAAAAAAATTTAAGGCACTTGCATGACATATAATATTAGCCTAACTGGAGAAGAGTTCGCCATATTCAATAAAAAAAAAATAAAAATTCGACAACTATATTATCTTTAAGCCAGTCGAACATTACTTGTAAATCTGCACATTAGTTTCCGAGATACATATTTAACAATTTTAGTATAAAAATTAAGTATTTCATAAAAAATTATAAAAAGTTCTTTACCTAAATTGTGAATAAAATCAAAAGTTGTGCACCAATTTTTAACAAAAAAAATATAATTTCCTTTGATATATTTGAAGCTATGTGATACTGAACAAAAATAGGATTGTTGGTGTATTTATTATTTTTCTATGAATTTTTAAAAACCAACATTTTTAAATTTTTTAGGAAAATTTTAATTTTTGGGCTTGAACTTATACATCTTTGAAACTAATGGGCAGATTTAGAAACATTTTGTGCTTAATTTACATATATTTTTTTGTCGAATTTAGTTTTTCTTCTTTACTGGGATACGTCAAACCCTTAATTTTTCATATAACGGAATATCTCGAAAACTAGAGCTGAAAAAAACGGATTGTAGATTCGCTTTCAGCGGCCCAAATAACTAAAGAAAGAACTTCAAGATCTAGGCAACGAAACAGTTTAGTGAAATTCTCTTACATTTATGGGCTTTTTGTTATTTTAATAGTTATGGGCTATTCGATACTTTGCTCTTTATTTTGTTAAATATGCGATTTAGTCGTTGAGGTAAAATATGTTGGAAACTTCATAGACAGCAACTTTTTAGAAGAAATATAATAAATCTATATAATTAATGGAAAACACGTTTCTTATATCCCTTTTACAGCCGTAACACTGAACCGATTTTGATAAAACTTATTCCATTTTAAATATATTTTTCCAGAGAGGTGTACAATTCATATTTTGTTAAAATTGGTTCTGTATTTTGGGAGCTAAAAGCATTTAAAGTTGCTACTAATACATACGCACATAGTACACATGTATGTATTAGCTTATAGTTAAAAAACAAACAAAGCATATACGTGTCCGTCTGTCTGTCTGTCAGTCCGTCTGTCACAGGCTGTTTTCCCGGGAGCCGTAGAGCTACGGACCTGAAATTTTCAGAAAATATGTAAAACTTTGGCCGCTACAACAACAAATATATGACGGTTAAAATTAAAGGGTGTTCTAAAATGAGCAACGAAAAATGTTGAAATACTAATGTAATATACAGACACATATATAGACACTTTTAATTTTCAAAATTAGTGTTAACGTGTGTAGTCTATAGAATAGACTACATCAATACAAAACAATAAAAATTAAAGTGTATTCTATCAGTCAATATTATTTTGACTATATAATTCAGACAATTTGCTGTATCTTGGAAACCGTAAGAGGTAAACTCTTGAAAAATCTAAAAAATTCCACAATTAAAAAAAGTCAAAACTAAACATCGCCAAATTGCGAAAAGCGCTTAAAGGTTAAAGCACAAAAATTAAAAAAAATCTTTAAAACGAAAAAAATCACGAAAACTAAAAAGATCGCCAAAAAAAAAACAAATAAAAGAAATGCCAAAAACTTAAAAAGTCGTCAAAACGGATAAAAGCCCTACAATCAAAAAAATCACTAAAATTAAAAATATCACAAAAAAAAAACTAAAAAAAATCGCAAAAAAAAAAAAACGAAAAAAAAGCGTAAGAACAAAAAAAAGTACCAAAACTAAAAAAAAATCGCCAAAAACCGCCAATATCGCCAAAACAAAGTGTCAAAACAAAAAAAAAAAATCGATAAACTTAAAAAAATCACCAAAAACCGAAAAAAGTCCTCAAAACCGAAAAAAGTCCTCAAAACCGAAAAAAGCGCCCAAAACCTAAATAAATCGCCAAAACTAAAAATATCATCAAAAAGCAAAAAAAATCGTTAAAAAAACGCTAAAAACAAAAAAAAATCGAAAAAACGAAAAAATCACTAAATAAAAAAGCGCCAAAACAAAAAAAATCGCCAAAACAACGAAAAAAGCTTAAAAAATAAAAAAAACTAACATTAAACAAAAAAGCAAAACGAAAAAAGCCAAAGTTAAAAAAGGAAACGAACGAAAAAGGATATATGTGTATTTTAGGGATGGGCAAGTGAAAAAATATGTATCGATATATCGATATATATCGATCGGCATCGATATATATCGAATAAAAAATATCGATATATCGAAATATCGATATTTTTTCAACAATGATAATTCATACGTAGTCCCTAAACTAAAAAAAACAGAAAAGTACCTTTCTTATAAATAATTAAGCTGGAAAGAGTTAATTTCCAAGATCCTTACTGTTCCACCAGTAATTCATGGAATATACATCAACAAAATTATACTCAAAGAATTATAATTTTTCGAATAGACAAAATATTATAAATAACACAAAAGATTTTGTTAGTAGTATTCTATTTGATGAAGACTGTACGGAAATGTTTTTAAAAAATTGCACGAAAAACAAAACCAAAACAAAAGGAATATCGAATTTGATATTGGCGATATATTTGGAAAAAATATCGATATAGCGATACATCGAAATTAAAAATATCGACAATATATATCGATATATTTTTAAGAAAATATCGATATATCGATATTTTTTGCCCATCCCTAGTGTATTCATACGGAACCCTTCGTGTGCGAGCCAAAGTCACACTTTACTGAATTTATTTAATTTTAGTATAGGAAAGTTACCCAGTGAAAAAAATTGGAAGTGATTTTTGCTGAACTACTTTTTCTCTATTTCCAAAGTATCAATAAATCTGTACGTTCGACTTTTTAGGAAGTAATTATTAACAACATTTAGATAATTTATTAAAAAGTTATTTCACTCTTTTTTACTGGATAATTAATTACATATACACATGGATGCATTATATATTGTGTGGCAAATTTTTTTGTGAGCCTTAATGAAATTATTTAGTATATCTAGAGTACGGACGATTGTGTCGTGTGTAGGCCATACTAGTATATATTAAGATATGAGATGCAAAAGACTGAGAAGAGCACTAAAAAAAATTGGAAGTTGTTTTTGAGGAACTACATTTTCATTGCTTCCAAAGAATCGATAATTAGTAGAAAAGTCATAATTTATTTTAGTCACACACAAATTTGTAGTTCCCTTATAGTTTTACAAAATACCCACCATGCTTTTTAAAAACTCGATTTTTTTAAAGAAATTTATGAACTAATTTTCGTCTAAAAATTGACAGTTTACATAAAAACACCGTTTTGCGTTTTAATTCGTATAAAAAGAAACAAGTTGCGAACACGTGTAACTTTGTACTCTTTTTCTTAGAGAAAAATATTAATATAGAACGCCAAAAAGGAAATATTTCTTAACTTCGCTTCCAATTCGGTGATTAGGAATCGAAAAAGAGAACTTCTTGCAATGGCAACCCTATTTAAACATCATTAGAAATGATCCAAATATGCACTACTTCCGGATCGCAAACTCTACATTTTCATGACTTTTTTGGAGTGTCTTTTTTTACTGGGATGCTTTGGACACACTCAGCAAATGGGCAATAGACTGTGCTCTAGGACTAAATGCAAACAAAACGGAACTAGTGCTATTTACCAAAAAGACCAAAGCTCTTTGCTTTAGACTCCCTCGTCTACAGAATCAGGAAGTGTCCCTATGGGACAGCGAAAAATATCTTAATGAGATCCTTGTGCTAAAACGGGGTGTCCATCCTCAAGCAAAATATGGAGAAAAAGCCTGCAATCTTTACAAACTTCAATTTGTTACAATTAAATCGGCAAATTTGTATGAAAGCTCTTCAGTACTCTTATTTTTCTTTTAATGCCACTGTGCCCTATTGTGTATTGTTTACAATTTGCTGCTTGTATCTCAAGATCTATCGAATAAATTGTGATGTGTGTGAGTGCATATGCGGATGTGTGAGATTATTAGTGTGTGAGTTTAATCACGTATAGAATGCTTTTTTTATCATTTATCTTTTCACACCATAAGATTTAAATTTTTTTATTTTTTATTTTAATTAAAATTTAATACAAACACATGCTGTTGTTGCTTTGGCTTCTGTTGTTATTACCGCTATAAATAATACAATTTTATTGGTGATGATGATAATAATGATGATGATGATGATAATGTTGTTGGTAATGATGATGATGACGTTGCTGTTGCTAATGTTCAATAAACATTTATTTACATACCGCAATTAAAAATAAACTGACTTGTTTAATAAACACTGGCACATATATACGCACACCTTGACACACACGCACACACAAACACAACATCAAAACATCTTTTCAATTGTACTTTATAATTTTGTTTTCCTTTCGGGTTTTTCTTTTATTTAATATTTATTTATGGGTGTTTTTATGGTATTTTTCCTATATCTTTAGCATTCTCTATTAACGAGGGTGGTATTAGAATACAAGGAAAAATATTGTGATATCTTATAAAGGTTCCCTTTTATCCTGACATTAGACCTCCAATGAAATTTAATACACTCTTTATAGTCAAACCCCTAAATATAGCTATTAAACGAAGATTTTCATTGTCCACCTAGCTGTCAGTTTAGTATCGCTATGTATGCATAGTTAGCGTAATTGTGCAACACCCCTCGTATACTAAAATTACGATTGTTTGTTATTTTTATTTCAATATAAGTCTGGTTGATTCTGTACAATTTGTTTCGAAATATCTCTGTTTAATAAAATAACAAAATTTAAGAGCCCATATTGAATTAATGGCTGCATAAATATTTTATCTTTGAAAAATACTAAACAGAAATATATAACAAAATTTTTTATATTTATATTTAATGTGGAATAAAATATGTTTTTGCCACATTACAAATAGGAATTTACGACTACTTGTACGAAAATTAAACTGCCTAATGGTTAATTTCGTAAAATATAAAGTTCAGACAAAGATTCGGGTATGAGTCACCACAATTTGCGTTTCAACAGCCATTTACATATTTGTCACCTGACACAATAGTGATTAGTATGATACCATTAGTTGAAATTGTATAATATAGTGAGTGCACTTTCAACAATTTATTAACTTGTGAGATGTTTAATATTTGTTAAATTTTTTAGATATTAAATTCAAGAATTATATGATGAAATAATAAATACGGTAGCCATTGCATTTCCTTCTTTGGAAATGAAAAAAGTCATAATTATTGCTCCAAAGGACTCCATAAATCTTCAATGAGTAGAGTTTGTATCTTCGTTCTTCATCGTTATATCCAATGGATTAATGATTGAATGATTTGCGTTGCCGCAATATTGAGTATATGACTCTACTAGTAGTTATGACTTTTCGCTGCACTTTGTAGATAATTATTTTTAAAATAAAGGACATATGAGAGATATGCATATTTTAGCAGCGATTAGCAAGAATTTTTGCAAGGAGCATAGCAGTATAATTCTAGAAATAGTAAAAAACTTTTTCTGCATTCGATTAATAGTTTAAGTAAAAATTAAATTTTTAATATAAAGGATATGTGAGAAATAGCTGTGTTCTTGTACCGATTGACATGAAACTCAGCTAAAAGCATAACAATATGATTGCGGATATTGTTATTAAATTTTGCTGCATTCGCATCATACATGTAGTCAAAATTTTAATATTAAAAATAAAGGATGTATGGGAAATAGATGAGAGCTTGCACGGATTGAAATGAAACTAAACTGAAAGCATAACAGTATAATTCTAGAATTAGTAAAAAAAATTTTCTATATTTGGATCGTAATTATAGTAAAATTTTTAGTTGTTAATATAAAGGATATATGGGAGATAGAAGTGTTTTTACACCCATTGAAATAAAACTAAGCCATTAGCACAAGAGCATGATGCTAGAAATAGTTATTAATTTGTGCTGCATTCGGATCATAGTTTTATTGAAGAATCTAAGATTAAAAATAAAGGATATATGGGAAATTCATGCGTTTTTGCACCGATTAAGATGAAACTAAACTGAAAGCATGACAGTAGAATTCTAGAAATAGTAAAAAAATTTTTCTGCATTCGGTTAGTAATTGTAGTAAAATTTATAGTTTTTAAATTAAAGGATATATGGGAGATAGATGTTTCATTGGACCGATTGAAATGAAATTCAGCGATGAGCGTAACAGTGTAATTTTAGAAATAGTTACATATATTTCCTGCATTCGGATAATAGTTGTAGAAAAATCTTTATTTTTTTAAAATAAAGGATATAAGGGAGACACGCATGTTTTGCACTAATTGAAGTAAAACTCAGCGAAGTACGTAACAATATAATTCTAGAAATAATTACGAATTTTTGCGCTACTCACCCAATAATTGTAACAAAAATTTTAGTTTTGAAACTAAAGGATATAGGGTGGAAATGTTTTATTGGACCGACTGAAATAAAATTATGCTATGAGAATAACAGTGTAATTCTAAAAATAGTTACATATATGTATTTGCTGCACTCAGATAACAATTTTAGTAAAATTTTAATTTTTTATATAAAGGATATATGGGAAATAGATGTGTTTTTGCAAATAAAATAAAGCTTAGTTATGACCACAATAGTATAATTCTGGAAATAGTAAGAAATAGTTATTCATTTTTACTGCATTCGGATCACAGTTTTAGTAAAAATTTTAAGATTAAAAATAAAGGGATATACTGGAAATAGATGCGTTTTTACACCGATTAAGATAAAACTAAACTGAAAGCATGACAGTGGAATGCTAGAAATAGTAACAAATTTTTTCTGCATTCGCATCGTAATTGTAGTAAAATTTTTGGTTTTTAAAATTAAGGATATAGGGGAGATAGGTGTTATATTGGACCGATTGGAATGAAATTCAACTAAGACTTTAGCAGTATAATTCTGGAAATAGTTACATATTTTGACACATTAGTATAAAGGCTATATTGGGTAAAAATTTTTATTCCATTCGGATAATAATTGCAGTAAAAAATTTAATTTTACAATAAAGGATATATTGTAGATGGATTTGTCCTTGCACTGATTGAAATTAAATTAAACGCACTGCCTAATAGTATAATTTTCGAAATAGTTAAAAATATTTGCTGCATTCTGATCATAATTGAAGTTAGCATTTTATTTAAAAATAAAGGATATATGGGAGATATACATATCTTTGCACCGATTGAAACAAAATTTAGCTCAGGGCCTAACAGCATAATTATATAAGTAGTAGTGTATTTTTGCCGAAGAATTTTTACTGCACTCTGACTGTAATTGAAGCTGAAATGTTATTTTAAAACTAAAAGATACATGGGCGATAGGCGTGTCTGTTCACCGATTGGAATGCAATTTATTTCACAGGTTAATAGCAAAATTATAGAAGTGGCTAAAAATTTTTATTGCATTTGGATAATAATTGCAGCAAAAAATTTAATTTTACAATAAAGGATATATGGGAGATGGGGTTGTCCTTGTGCTGATTGTTATTAAATTCTCTTCGGAGCCTAATAGTATAGCTTTAGAAATAGTTAAAAATTTTTGCTGCATTCTGATCATAGTTGAAGTTAAAATTTTATATAAAAATAAAGGATATATGGGAGATAGACATATCTTTGCACCGATTGAAACAAAATTTAAAATTAAATACATATAAAAGATAAACATGTCTTTGGGCAGCAAACAGAAAAATTATTTTTACTGCACTCTGACTGTAATTAAAGCTAAAATGTTATTTTAAAAATATAGGATATATGGGCGATAGGCGTGTTTTTTCACCGATCGGAATGAAATTTATTTCAGAGGTTAATAGCAAAATTATAGAAGTGGTTAACAATTTTTTCTGCATTTGGATAATAATTGCAGCAAAAAATTTAGTTTTACAATAAAGGATATATGAGATGTGGGGTTGTCCTTGCGCTGATTGATATTAAATTCAACTCAGGGCCTAATAGTATAGTTTTAGAAATAGTTATAAATTGTTGCTGCATCTGATCATAGTTGTAGCTAAAATTTTATTTTAAAAATAAAGGATATATGGGAGAAAGGTATATCTTTGTACCCATTGGTACGAAATTTAGCTCACGGCCTACCAGCATAATTAGAGAAATAGTAGTGTGAATTTGCTGCATTCTGATTATTAATTTAGCTTAGATTCAATATTTAAAATAAAAGAAATATAAAAGATAGACATGTCTTTGTAATGGTTGAACTGAGATTTAGATTATTGTGTAGTAATAAAACTTTGCAATTGTTATATATTGTAATATGTTAAGGGTTGAGCATAAGAAAGAGCTTATTTTTTGTGGCTAAGACTATGTTGAAAAACAACAATAACTTATTTGCTATAATCATACTTCCTTTGGCACAATCATAACATAAATAGTTGCTCATATGGCTATGGAAGATAGGGGTTCTTTTATGATTGGCTGGATATTTCGATGTTACTAGGCTTAAACAATTTTAAATTAATGTACAGCAGAACTGACAAGTTGAAAATGTGGTCAGCCACCAGGAATTTCAACATTTTCATTTAACATCAAACACACAAATGAAAAGCATTTGTAATATAAAATAAGTCGTAGTTTTACTTACATATATTCTTCAGCAACATTATAACAAGATATTACAAACTAATCGAAAAATCTACAAGTGTTTGTTTGAGAAGCAACATGTGAAAAAGCATGTGCTGCAATTTAACATAAATCTTGAAACGAAGGAGAGAAATTACAACGAGACAGACGTGATAAAAAAATAGCCCATACATACGAGTATATACATGTCCATAATATGTAAATAAAATAAGGCGGATAGACATAAATTTACCAGGAAAGTTTCTATAAAGAAATCGTCAAGAAAAGCAAGAAAATTTTATATAAAATAACAATTACAAATTGAATGTTTGTTTGTAGATTTTCTCCAAACAATAGAAGCCAACTAACAAACACTTATGAAAAAAAAATGTACTAGCGCGAACACAAGCAAAGACACACGCTCAGTTACTTAAGCAACAACATTTTTTTTTTAAATAATATTATTACAAACATTATTTGCATATGTATGTATTTACTCTTTTTAACAAGTTTTGAGAGAACAACAAAATATTGAGAGAATTTATAAAATATGTAAACATAACGGGTCTTTACAAAAATAAACTGAGCGAAGAGAAATACACTGCAAGTTGTTTTAACAATTCCTCGTCTTAACTTTAAAAGAGTTTCATTACCATTTTGTTCCCTTTCCGCTTTTGGAACGCCGATACTAAGAAACACCACTACTCTCAGAGAAACAAAACCAGAGCAAAGTTTATTGAAAAGGAAATGAAAAGCTTTTTTCTAATTGTTTTCCCAGAACGGCATAGATTTTGATTCCCTTCGAATTTCGATGATAAAAGAATCTTTTTAAAACAGTTACACGGTTAAAGTCAAACGGAATACAAGCAATTAAATACAAACGGAAACGTTCGATATTAAAAAAAAATTAAATTAAAATCAAAAAAGATTGTTTATTAATGCCAACCTAACAAAAAAAGTTAGTGAGGGAAAAAATTGGCTTGTTTGAAATTTAATAAAAAGGAATATACAAACAAAAAGTAAATCATAATAATAATAATGTGCATAATGATGATGATTTTGCTGTAGTCCTACCAATAGAAGAGTTAACATATTTTTCTTCACCAGAATTGTATGTGAAAAGTACCTCTATAAAAAGCTTTTTGTTGTTGTATCAGTGTTTATTTTGTCAAAGTATTAGTTCAACAGCGACCAGGTTAACATCTATCCCACGGCGGATGGCATATATTTGTTTTGTAAGTCTGTTTTTTTTGCTTCTGTGTAAAAGAAAAACCGTTCATTATTTAAAATGTCATATAAAAGCATTTTTTTTTCTTGCTGTGAAATATTTGTGCGGGCAATGATGAGTTTATAGCAATTTGGAAAAATTAAAAAAGTAATAAAAAGTAAAAAATGAATGTAGCTGCCGTTTAATCGTTTCATCACATTGTGGTGAAGGGTATAATGAAAACCTTGGAATTTTTTTTGCGGAATATTAATAAGATTAATAATGTGAGCAAAATTTCATTAGTTGGACTACTATTAAAATTGGGATAGGAGGTTTTTACTAAACACAACTTACCATTGTTTACACTGTGCAACAAAATGAAACTTTTGTAATGACCTTTGATCACCACTAACTACAAAAAACAGTCGAAATTTAAAGTTCTATGAATACGTTTTTATAAATTTTTTTCCTTCTAAAATTTGGGACCTTCAAGTGTCTAATACACCGACTTTTATCATAACTTCGGCTAGACCAATTCAATTACTGAAAACAGTGCGAAACTTGAAATGAAATTACCTTTAAACCGTTTAAACATAATTTTTTTATATACTCAATGTTTTCCAAATTATTCAGACCGCAATGATAAAAAATATATTTTTTTATGCAAAATTCGAAAAAATTTAATTTTCTAAAAATTTATAAAAAATCGAAAATGACAAAGACTTACAATTTTTATTGACTGATCATAAAGACACATATGCTGTAAATAAAATAAGCTGCATTTTGTGAAAATCTATTGATAAATATTGATTTTATTCATAATAAAAAAAAGATATCACCTGATTTTTGCAAAAATTGCGAATATTTACATTGTACAGCAAAATCAAAATTTTTAAATAACAAGGTTCTAACAACTGATTTTGGTAGAAGCCACCAAAAAAAAAATACCTAAGTGTATCGGCGCTTTGAAAGCTTACATCTGGAATTTAGCTCACGCGAAGTCAAATTTCCTCCCTTTTACACATGACTCGGCATAGAATATCTTACGTTTAAAGTATAAGATATGTTCAACACTTTTTTGTAAAACACGAAGAGGAACATTTTTGTTGAACTATTCAGCCCGCTATAATGCCGTTGAAGGAGAGTTTTTTTGCCGCTTTTTTATTTAGAGGCCAAAAAGACCCATACCGCGATGAGCAGCTAGAGCGTTAACATCCCAGCGGTAAATGGAAGGAGTAAAGAGGACTTCTATAAGGCCTTATTTAGCAGGCTCTAGTACTTCCACTCCCATTGCATATTCATATCTCTTTTACACGCGATGTCATTGCAGATCAAGGCCTTCCTCGACCCATTACTCAGCAGGTCTAAGTGAAGGCATTTTTTAGCAGGCCTATTTGCAAGTCATACGTGGCATGCGTGATAGAAGGCCTTGTTGGGGGAAGTTTCGTTAAAAATCAAATGGAGGTAAATTTTTTTTATCTGTGTATTTTTTTTAACGACTTCTATATTTTGGATTATCGTGATTTTTTATTTTGAATTCTTTTTCATCCAAAGTAATTTTTTATGCATATGAGGGAAGCTAAATTTCGTGTATGTATTAGAAACGAATTCAACATGATGTAGTAGCTGCAACATAAACGACATAATAGCAACATGTATGATGCCTCTTGTACGTAAATTTCAGTGTAATACACAAATTATTTGCGAAAAAAGAATACGAGAATGTTTATTATTTCTAAAGAACATTTTTTATTAAACAAAACGAAAAATCCAAAAATAGAATACTCATCCTTCCAAAAGAAACCAGTGTAGAGGCTTTCTAGAAGGCCTACCCTTAAAAGGCAGCAAATAATTATTTTTGGATGTTAAACTCAGGTCTTGAAAGGCCTGTAAAAGGGCCTGTTTATTGAATGCCTCTTAAGTTTTACCGCTGGGATGTTCTACAAATATGTTAACTATGATGTTTTACATGAAAGTGCTGAACAGGTGTTACATCCCTGCGGAAAATTTGGTGACAAATGATCCAAAAGTACTCGTCCTATGACTTGAGAATATGAGACTGGTACCAAAAATAACGAGTAGTGAATGGTGAAAGAAGACATATTGTGTAAATGGTCGCATATTAACCATTTTCAGTCAATTTAGTTGGTACTCCGGCTAGTATTGTAGTAAACGGCACTGAACAAATTCGATTCACCTGGATATAAGGCCTATCACATAGTATCTATATAATATTAATTGCCCCCCTTCAATGAGACTGCCATGCCACGCAGGAACCTGTTCCGTAACTATATTAAGATATTAACTCCAGCTTAACTGGTATTTATAACATTGAAATATAAGTTCCCCTGTGGTCGAGTGTGTAGTGTACTAGCCTGTCATGCCGGAGGTTGTCGGTTCGAATCCTATCAAAGACACCGCTTAAAAATAAAATAAAATTTCTACTTGGATTTTTAACAATACAAAAATAAATTAATCCATAATTTCAGCTGAATTTTGGAATATTTATATATAACCTATATTATTCTACACCGATTAGGAAGAACTCCATAAGATAGTTCAGAGGCAAGTTGCAAGGTGCATACAAAGTATTAATTAAGCCCATCCTATGGCATCCCCATGTAAAAGTGGCTGGTCCGCTTCATAGGAAGTGTTAGAACTCGGACTGGTCCCTACCACCTGCGGACAGGTCACGTGACTTGCTTTGTGTCAGTTCCATTTACCGTAGGGATTCTTTTTAAATCAATGGATATACTCTGTACGACACAGAGGACGTCCAAGGTAGGGCTTGTGGTGGAACGGCTTTACTAATAAAATCACGATTAAAGCACTACTTAATGGATGATCATTGTAAAGACTATCTTTAAGCAACTAACATCTGCATTGAAAATGCTCATAGAAAAACTGGTGATTTCATCAATTTACTCTCCTCCCAGGTATTCTATTACAGAAATTCAATATAGTAAACTTTTTAATTCATTAGGCCTACGCTTTTTGGCCTCGCTAAGCATACGTTCTGCGGAGAGCGACTAATCACTAGTCCTAAAGGTCGCGTTTTGTTCGACACAATTACTAAAATGGGTTTGAATGTTATTTCAAGTGGCCAGCCAACTTATTGGCCAACAGATTGACAAAAAATTTCTGATGGTATTGACTTCGGAGTAGTAAAAGGGGTTCCCAGCGAAATAATTAAGGTGCGAAGCTTCCTAAATTCTAATTGGCTAAAATATAACAAAATATTTCAGGGTCCATTGCACGGAAAGTTTGCAACACGTCTCTAATACAGCTGTTAGAGGCTAACACTAAGCAAGCCGCTGAAAATGCTACTTCTATCATTCGACAGGAGAGATTTAACAAAATTTATTCTGAAGATGTGGAACAGATATTTTTTGAAATAAGGATAGTTCGAAAAGAATGGCAGCGCTACAGATTCCCGCAGTTAAAAATTATGCTGAAAGAATGCACCAAACAGCTTGAAAAATTATAATAATAATAATAATAATAATAATAATAATAATAATAATAATAATAATAATAATAATAATAAACCTCATTGTGGGCATAGGCTCTCAATAAGAAATTTCCATCTGGAGCGTATGTTTGCAATACTTATTAATTAGTTCTATCAACTTAACTATATTTCTATCATAAAAATCTGGCAGCTTATTAATATCGTTTTTAATGTTGCACGATGCCAAGAGTTGTTCGGCCTTCCTCGTCTTCTTGCACCCTGTTGGTTAAATGTTAGCGCTCTTTGACATATGTTGTCATCTTCTCTTCTAAGTATGTGCCCTATCCAGCCAAGTTTACGTCTTCGGCTTTCACATTTTATGTCCTTCATATTTGTTATGGCGAGCAGTTGAGCATTTGTAACTGTGTTAGGCTAATAAATTCCAAGTATTATGCGGAGGCCTCTGTTGGTAAAAACTTGCATTTTACGCTTAATTTCTTCAGTTACAAGCCATGTTTCGGAAATATGTTTAACTTTGTCTTTTTGCAGTATTCATTTGACCTCCAAGTTTTTGATAATATGGTAAATGTACCTCTTGCTTTTCGTATCCTTGTCGTGACATCGAGCAGTGCACCCCGATCTGTATCTATCATACTGCCTAGATATTGGAAATTACTTACACTTTCTATTACGTCATTGCCGATGGTTAATGATTCTGCTGACTCTGCATTAATGCGTATTTCTTTTGTTTTATTGATATTAATTTTCAACCCGACTTTCTCTGATTCTCTGGTTAAATAATTAATTTTTGCTTCTATATCAGTATGTCTGTGGGAAAGCTGACATTAAAAAATTGTAAGAACTCCAAAAAACTGAGTATTCGTTATGGCGAGCAGCCAAAGGACCGATAATGTGCAAACCTCCATTACGAAGTTCGTATAAAGACTGGACAAAATGCTTATAGAACTACCCCATATAGCAAAAAGAATAATTCTATTCATTTTTAACGCTCCCAGCAAAAACTTTTGTCATTTTTGTAATCTGTTATACTTTATTAATGGGTTACAAAGTAATGAGTGGTATTTATTTATCTTATTATTATTCTTCAAATTAGAACTAATACTTAGTTTTTAATAAAATTTAGTGCGTATTTTTATCATTATCTGCAAGTAGTTACAATTTGTTGATATCTATTAATAAAATAAGTAGACAACAACTTTTTGAGTCAACTGGTGTTTGTATATGAAAACTAATTTTTGTCGCTTAAACTTATAAGTCAACAATAGCTGAGTGAGTAAAGTTTTTGTCTTCATATCTGAACGAGGGAAAAAATAATAAAAAAAAATAAAATTCACAAAATATAAAATTTTCTAAATTTTAATTTGTTTATTTTACAACATATTTTTTAGCTTCAAGTAAGCCAAATAATATCTAGTTAATTGCAATGAAAATCTAAATACATTTGTAAGGGGTATCCCTTATTTTTGCACTTTTCAAACAAAAATAAGTAGTTATCGAGTCAAATTAGAAGTAGTTACGACTTCAAAGCTCATATACTTTTTTGCCTACCAGTAAACACAAAAAAAATTTCATTTTCTGTAAAGGAATTCAATGAAATGGTAAATATTTTGTCTAGAAACGGACCCACAAACAAATTTGTAAATAAAGAAAAAAATATCGCAACAATTTCATTAAAAAAAAAATCATGTTTTTTTTTCAGTAAAAAAATATTTAAATCTATAAAACAATTTGTCTAAAAATATTTACAAATTGTAAACAAAACAATTTACTAATGGCGTTTTCTTTTCTAAAAAAAAATTAAATTCTTTTTACTTTTTATCAAAAAAATCGCAATTTAGCATTCTTTTAAAGCAAAAATTTACCTTCGTAATGAATGATACAACAATTTCTAATAAATTCCATCCTCGAAATATTATTATATTGCAAAGTTTCATTCAAAAGTGTAAATAATGCAACATATTTTTGTAGAAAAGAAATCATCGTAAATCAAACAAAAAGATTTACTGGACTTTCTGAAAAATATCAAAGAATATATTTTTGTCTGAATTTATAAAACAATTAGTCGAAAAATCAAACAAAATTATTCACCCAAAGAAATTTAACTATTTTTGGCTTGAGTTCGGTTTTAGTTTAATTTTCCAATTAAATTATATTTTTTATTTAAAGATAAATGTGAACCATACATAGAAAGAAAATTTTGACTGCGTGGAGGGTTGAACTGACGTTTCGATAGCTCCCGCTAGTCTCATCAGAGTTCTTTACCGCTCAGACCATTCGACCAAAGTCCGTGGTTTGCAGTCAAGAGTTGAATATCATCTAGTTTTCATCAATGCATACTGTCAGTCTTAGAGCTGTATTTCATTTGATAGTTATTGATAAAATCAGTGGAGCAGCCTCTTCAGAAATCTTAAATTTGAGAAAAAAACTTACAAAAAAATTATCCATCTAATATAAAATTTGGGCTGTTTTTGTAGTTAGAGGACCATAACACATCAAAAAAATATAGTGGTATTCCCTTTTCATTTTTCTTGTTGCATAGTGTCATTAAACAAAACTTAACATATTTTAAATTCATACGTAAATCTTAAGTCCTTCTCAACTCGATACCGTTTAAAAATTCAAAATCGATGCAAAAATAGCGCAGTGATTTTTGTTTTGTTCCGCAAAGTCCTAAAAAAAATCGTATTTTATCGATAACTTTCGATTTTAGGGGGGCTAACGAATTTATAAAACTAGCAAAATTATTTACTCCAGTATACCTTCAACCTACCCTGGGCCATTCAAAAAGTTTACCCATCCAACTTTTTCGATTTTGTCACATAGTGTAATTTAATCCAAAAAAAAAATGTTTGCCTTGACTTTAAAAGCATTTGTTTTAGAATAGATTTATTTCTAAGCATTTAAGTGATATGTGTAAATGAGTCTAGATTGTCAAATATAACCCGTTTACTTATTGAAATTATATCGGAGATCTATAAGAAACTGATTTCTTATTGTTAGTTTTTCAAGGTTGAATCCTTTTGGGTGATGCAAATCCTTAAGATTGTTTACAACAAAAGGACTAACCACGTTAGCATAAGCCTTTTGAAATCTTTTACAAAAAGCAATAACATTTAGAAATTTGATTAAGGATCTCTTTTTGCGAAAGAAATTCAGCTTAAATACTTAAAGAATTTTTCTTTTTCACAATCCTTTGGAATTGCCGTTAATGTGTTTGTGTGTGTGTGTGTGTGTGTCTGTGAGTATTCCACCAGGAATTGAAACGTGTCACCATGTGTTATATTTTATGCCAATTTAATAGATAAAGTGGAAAAAGATTCGAAGGAAAATATACTCAGGCATTTTTTATTTGGATTTTATTGCTTTTCGTTACAACTGCTTTTATTTTTGCTTGTTTCGTATTTTATGCTTTCTTTAATAATTCAATATCCTGTTCATTCTCAGCTTCATTAATATTAAAGCAAAGATATTTGTTTATGGATTTAAGGTATTTTTTTTATAGAATATTCAATTCATATTCATACGCACACGTGTTATTAATTTCAATTGATGACACCATATTTTTCTTTTGTCTTTTCGTTTTGTATCTTTCCTTTTAAGCGATTTTCTGGCAATTTATAACCAAGAAACGAATTCAGTTTTTTATTTTAACTTCAGCATCTTTTGTATATTCGCTAGCCCTCTTTTAAGCCAAAAAAATTAGTATAACTGTTTTCTTTAAACATACAATCAAGCCTTTTAAAAACTCACAAAAGAATTAAGGTATTTGTGTACATGTGTATGTGTGTCCTTTTGTTTCTTTTCAAAAATTGCTCTTGTTGCGCTGTTCTTTTTGCTCAAGTTCATTTTATTTTATTTTATTTTATTAACATTCTTAATCGGATTTAAAGTTAATAAACAATGTTTTATATACTTTTTATAAAGGAGCTTTCCTCTTTATATTATTTTGTTCTAGTATGTGTGCTTTTGCATTTCTAATGATTATGTAAATGTGTGGGTTTTAACCTGAGGTCAGAAATAAAATGTAAATGTACAATATAAATTACAAAACAGTACAATGGAAAATAAAACTTTTTAGCTGAAATGTACAAAGTTTGGTTGGAACTTGCTTTTTTAGAAGCTTTAAATATTAAATGTCATATAAAGGAAAGTAGACCAAAGAATATACTCACACTGTTGGGGTATTAAGACAATTTTCTGTATAATTTAACATTTCACTTTTTATCCAAATGTATTAAAATATTTTAAAAGTTTAGTGAAATAAATTATTAAATGATAAATGTTGCAATGACCTGAATGGATGACTCTAATATTAATATTGCAGGCATGTGGCTTAAGTCACATACCAAATATCACGCTATTCTTTTAATTGATTGAATAAAACATTTCATGAACAATTAATTTCAAATGAACATGTGGCTAGCTACCATGTTGTTTGGTTGATTTGATATCTTAGATGATTGCAATAGTTCACAAAAAAAATGCACCTCAAAAATGAGATGTTTTTAAAGTTAAATTGGGGCTGCTGAGCACGAATATTAATTTATTTTTCTTAAGAACCGTTTTCAAGATATTCGCGAAAAACTAGTTTTTTTTTGCAGTTTGTAAAGATATTTCCAAAAATCTTGAGTACTGTTTACTTGAATTGAGCAAATTTGGCATTGTTCCTCTTTCCGTTCATATTTATACTGTGTTATACCATATTTACACTATGCAACTTTGTTGCATGCAATTTTCATTTTAAGTGAGAGTGTTGAGATAGAAATGTACACATTTTGTATTTCTTCTCTGTCTTTCTCACTGAAAAAAGAGAGTTGCATGCAACAAAGTTGCATAGTGTAAATATGGTATTGATCAGACAAAAATTCACTGAATTACAAGCCTTTATATTTGAAAAAAAAATATCATTTTTTGCGTTTTTTCAAAATTAACCATTTTGAAATGCTCCATTAAAGCAAACGAAAAATTAAAAATTTTTGTTTTAACCCATATCTTAAATAAAATTTTGTTCCCAACGTACAAAAAGTAAAATTTTAACATCCGGCAAAAATTTAGAAAGTTACAATAGATTTAGTGAAAACATCCGATTTTGAATTTTAATAAAAAAAATTTTATGAAGTATGAGTATAAGAAAAATGCCAGTGGGCAGAATTAAGTATTTTGGAAATATATCAACCATTTCTAACTCTTTAGTCCGATCAGTATAGCATTTCACATGGAGTTCTCTTTTTTATTTTAGGAAGATGAGCTTCTCATATTTCTCAGGTTCAGAGGTATGAAGTGCAAAGTAGTGCACTTCGCTCATGTAAAATATTTCAACGCTTGTCATTTCTCTGTTTCTCACTAGATACCAACAATTTTTTGTGTCCTTATATACCTTGTAAAGTTCTAAAAAAGTCTTTGTTTAAAAAATATCTAGTATTGTTAGTGAGGTATACCCATTTTAATATTAAAATTTCTCAATTTTTCAAATCCTTGGTCCAGTATTTTTAAGATATCACATCCAAATAACGACCGATTTTCACAATTATTTCTTTGTTAGTTACATGACAAAATTTCGAATAGTTAAAAATATAGTTAAAAAAATAGTTTCAAAGTTGGAAAATATACAATCTTTAATTTGAAAATTGAAAAATTTTGAATTTATGACAACTTTTGTCCAAAAAAGCACCATAATTGTTTTCTCTATAAAATTGTTTTCTCAAGGATCAACTAATACATGACTAAAAGGTGTCTTCACAGACATGATTTTAGAAAAACAACTTAATCGAATTTACAATTTTTGGTGGCCATGCACCCTTTTGAAATCTACCTATTTTTTAGATTTATTGGAACTTTTTTAGGAATTCTAATGATTGTCAGAAACAAATCATCACATAAATTCCTATTTAATTGCAAAATTTCATTGGAAACTATCAATAATGAACGAGTTTATAGTATTAAGAAAAAAATTTAATATGCACAAAACACCACATAGCACCATTTTTCCACTTGTTTTGCCGTAAGTCTTTCATAAAAATTTTAATTATAAAAATCTGAATTGAGTGTTGAAAACTACACATAATTTTGATATGCGATATGTCGACCTTTCTTTTTCAAACGAGTAAATGGAAGCAAAAACTCGTACTGACCTGAGGACCAACGAAAGAAAACTAAAATTTTGATGTGTTCACTAAATATGTTGTAACTTTCTCATATTTTGTCTGATGTAACTAATTTTACGCTTTCTATATTTGGAACAAAATTTTCTTTAAGATGTGGGTCTAAAATAAATATTTAAAAATTTATTTTGCCTTACTGGAGCGACTTAAAATTGTAAATTTTAAAAAAATCTAAAGACCTGTAACTCATTGAATTTTGATCCGATCAACACATTTTGAATATAAGCTGAAAGAGGAAAAACATATCTATGCAACAATGCTAGATTTGCTCAATCAAGTAAACAGTACTGCAGATTTTTGGAAATAGCCTTATAAACTGCAAAAAAAAAGTTTTTCGCGAATATCTCGAAAACGGTTCTTAAGAAAAATAAATTAATGCCATATTCGTGTTCAGTGAACCCAAATTACTTTAGAAAACATTTCATTTTTGAGGTGATCGCAAACTGTTGTAAATTTGTGAACTAGTGTTATCTGTAAAATTAGACAAAAAACTAGGAAGAAGACAATAATGAATACTTGTGCAAAAAAGGTTGCGCCAGACACTCTCTAGAATGAAAAATATGACTCTGATGTTTCTAAAACTTTAAGAAAAGATTGCAAGGTGTCGTAGGGCAACGAGAAGGGATGAAGCTTCTTACGTTTTATTTATCTAGAAAAGTAAAAAAAATAAAGTTATGTCTTGTTGTGTCATGTTCACGTAATATGACATGACATAACATGACAAGGGATGACATGACACGACCTCATGGAAAATTGAAAAAAAAATTGTGTCTTTTAAAATAGTTCTTTGCAAAGATTTGTACATGAGCAAAAAGCAACTTAGGACTTTTTTCAAATAATATCAATTTTAATAAGATCGGACGACAATGCACATAGGGACAGATATGTGGGGTTTTCACGCGATAAGTCAGAAATTAAAAATGGGATTTAAAAAAAAAAATTATGTCATTTGAAAGCAAACACTTTTCTACATAACTTTTGTTCTAAACTATTTTCTAAATGTTTTTCTGTAATCCCAGGTTAGAGACCAAATTCAAGTAAAAAATTTCATTTTCAAAGAGTTAAACAAAAAATTTTTTTTTCAAATAAAAGTTTGACATGAAAAAGTTACGCTTCTTATTAAAAAATTTTCATTTATTTTTACATTATATTGTTATGATTTTTAGAGAATAGATCTGTGTAAAAATATTTTTTGAAAATCATGGTCCCTTCATGGTCAAATTCATGTTTATATGAAAAGTAGAATTGCAGACTATATTTTCTACATTTTAATATTGCACAAGCGTCAAAGTTATAGAGATCCACAATATTCCCCATATCTATTGTATACACAATAAAGAACAGAATATCTATATTTGCATCCAAGTTTAATTTATTTGCGATTTCTTGCGATTTTGCATTTTATTTAAGTTTTGCACTTTATACATTTTATATGTTTTCCAATATTGGTAGTATTATAGGATGGCTGTTTTGAAAAAAAAAGTTGCAGCAATTACCTCCTAGAATTAAAGATATATCAATTATGTTTTCAAAAAAGGAAACAAAATTGCCACGCCTTGAAATACTGCACTTTTTATTTTTTATATAAAGCGTCGCCATTTGAAGTTCGATTTCATCATATTGTATATCGTTGTTTATGGCTTGACTGTGGCTTAATTTTTGGTGATAGTGGCTTTTTAATCCGACATCGAATTCTGGACGCCACTTATGTCATCTCAGATACTTCCCTCCTAATATCCAATTTTTTGCACGTGGCAAGAAAGCCCTTCTAAAACTTTGTATGTGTAGCTTTTAATATATTCAGTTTATGCCACCCCCTCAAAATTAAGACCATTTTTCTAATCACCTGCGCATTATATCGCCATTTTCACTCCCATTTCCACCAGTGAAAGAACAATTAAGTTGAAGACAATTGGTACAAAAGTTTTCCACAGGGGAGTAACAATAATTAAGTAAAGTGCGACTTCAGCTCGCACATGAAGGGTTCCGTACATATACACATTTATCCCATTTCGTTCTTGCCCTTTTTTTCTTGTTTTGAAAATTTTTTTCGTTTTTTTGTTTGTTTAATGTTTGTTTTTTTATTTTTTAGGTTTTTAATAATCATTTAATAATTTTTTTTTGTTTTTGCGGTTTTTTTATTTTTATATATTTTTTTCTTTTTTTACGATTTTTCGTTCTTAAATTTTTTTGTTTTTTGCCGATTTTTTAAGTTTTGCCGATTTTTTTGATTTGGGGTTATTTTCTTTTAAAGTTTCTTTTTTCGCTTTTTGACGATTCTTTTAGTTTTACCGATTTGTTTCCGTTTTGGCGCTATTTTCAGTTTTAGCGCTTTTTTCGGTTTTTGGGATTTTTTCGGATTTTGGTGTTTTTTTTAGTTTATTTTAACGCTTTTTGACGATTCTCTTAGTTTTACCGATTTGTTTCAGTTTTGGCGCTTTTTTCAGTTTTAGCGCTTTTTTCGGTTTTTGGAATTTTTTAGATTTTTGGTGATTTTTTTAGTCTTAGCGATTTTTTTAGTTCTGGCGCTTTTTGTGCTTTTTTGACGCTTTTTCGCTTTGGCGATTTTTCAAATTTTTAGCGATCTGTTTTTCGTTTTTTGAACAAATTTTTAGTGTTAGCGATTTTTTTAGGTTTTAGTGTTTAAGTTTAGTGTTTTAGTTTAGTGTTTTAGTTTTGGTGATATTTTTGCGTTTTAGCTTTTTTTTTTAATTTTGGTGTTTTTTCTTTTAAGCGCTTTTTTCATTTTAGCGATTTTTTGTTTTGACATTTTTTAATTTTTTAATTTTTTAGTTTTAGCGACACAGAAAATATCAGCAAAAAATTTGCAAACGAAAGTTTGTCTAAAAATAAATTTCATTTTCAGTAAATGTTCTCTACTGAATCAATGAATTTTTTGATTGTCTTTTATTTAGGATGCAAACACCAAAAACAATAAGAATATCACGGTTTCTGTGTCATAAAAAACAGCCCCGATTACGACATACACCTAAATAACAACAGCAACAATGGTAGCAAAAAGAATAAGATTGTACCAATTTTGTTCACTGAAGACTTTTAAGTGAATTCATTAATGTCGTTGCGTTAATTCTCATTTATTTTTTTCTTAGAATATTTAGATAAACATTCAGACTTGAACACATTTAACAAAGTGAAATTTCATACATGCTTGGTGGATGACGATGATGACGCGGACAAAAATTTTGTTTAATATATTACTAAAAATTCAGTAAATATTTTTGTTTGATTAAGTAAACTATTTTGTTTAACATTTGTACGTAAGCTTCCGACTATTTTGTTTAATATTTGTTAGTATGTTTAGACTAAGTGTTTTATAAATTTAGATAAAAATATTGTTTGATATTTTTCAGAAAATTCAATAAATCTTTTTGTTTGATTTAGTAAATTCTTTTGTTTAAAATTTGTAAATATTTTTAGACAAATTGTTTTATAGATTTAAACAATTAGTTCACTGCCAAAAAAAAAACACATTTTGTTCAATGAAATTGTTGAGATATTTTTGTCTGTATTTACGAACTTTTTTCTAGGTCCATTTCTAGATAAAATATTTACTATTTCTTACGTAATTTATTTTTTGAACTGAATAGGAATCAGTAGGTCCTTTTCTAGAAAAAATATTTACTATTTCTTACGTAATTTATTTTTTCAACTGAATAGGTATAAGTATAAAATTTATTATTTCGGATTTTTAGTTCATTATTCGAATTAATGTAAATTCAAATTATTTTTAAGAGTATAATGTTCGAATATTCAATCAGATTAGCAGAACGGATCAGTACTTTTGATTTTGACAGGCCGCTATACCGTCTCATCAGCGTTCTTGTTCACTTTTATCACTTATGAAGGAGGATGCTTTTTATAAGGAAACATCAGCTATTGAACCAATTTTTGTCACGAAATAGAATACAATACTTTTCCTGTAAATTCTTTTATTTCAACCTAATTTAGTGAGCCGAAGTCCCCTCTATCTGATTTAATCGAAGACTCAACACTCAATGGACTCTAAAATAAAATTATATATTTCGTTTTTTTAACATTTGTGTGCTTGAGCGTTTCATTTGCTTTCGCAGTTGTTCCGCGAGTGATTTTTGCGATAAAAAATACACCACAAGAAATTAGTATAGGGTTTGAGAGCACTATAGATCTACTCTCTAAAAACAAAAAATTATAATAATCGCAGAACGAAATTAAAAGTTAAGCACAATTTTTCAATTTTGACTTGGGTTCATAGGAAAAATAAAAAAAATATATGTTTTAAAATAGTTCTTTAGAAGCTTTTATACATGAGCAAAAATTATTAAAACGTATTAAAAGTGTTAACTTTTTTTAACGTCCTAAAATTTATAGCTAAGATATATAAAAAAAATTATGCGCAACCTACCGTAATAACATCTAAAGTTAAAAACTTGCTCCTGACGAGTCCGTTCTTGAATCCAGCGTTCTGTATTTGGGCTTAACATATTTTTGAAACCCTGATTTGGCCTGATTTAACTACGGACTACTAGAATTTTCCTTTGAGTGTATCTCACTTTACCATACCTTAATGCTAAGTTCCATTTAAAACTTGATTTATCTCCATCAATTTGTTGACAAATTCAAATATTTCAAATATCTATTCAATGTCAAACCTTCAATGTTTTCCTTTTCGAGTTGAAGCATTTTCTTTAATTTCTTTTACTTTGCTATTCAGAACACCTCTTGAAATGACATCATACCAAAACTAGAACAAAAAAAAAAACTATGCGGTTTTTCTTGTTGGTTTCAGCTTTTTAGTCTTTATTTTATTTAACATTTCAAGTATTTTCTGTTTTAACTTTTTTTCCTAGTTTTCTGTTTCAAAATAAAACATGCTTCCGAAGTTTGTCTTGAATCTTGAATCCTTTTTTATTTTAATTAATGTTGCAAAGAAATGTTAAGTTCACTGAAAAAAGTCAACAACAAAATCCTCGTGGTTTTGTTTGCTCAACACAAAATGGTTAAGAGCCCTAAACAATTTTTGCTTAAAGTAAAAAAAATTAAGAGAATATTAAACAAAGCCAACATAAGGCCACACAATTTCTAAGCCAGTTAAACCAGCAATTTGACAGAAAGTATTTTCATAGCAGGCGAAAAGATTTGACAGTCCTTAAGGGGGAGGTAGCTTTCAATACTAGATTTGGGATCATTATAGGAATGGAAATAGGACTTTGAATATTGTCGCCATTATTTGGAGCAAGTCTTATTGTGTAGAACCTTGCTGTCAACATTATTTCCATCGTAGTAGAGGAGTCCTTCAGCGGCTGTATACACACAAATTTGTGACGATATTGAATATTAATAATTATTTCGCAAAGACTAGACATCCAACAATTGAGATTGTTTTATTCACTTTTTACATTTAAAATTTAAAACAACAAGAAATAAAAGAAAATGTCGACATAATTTAAATCGTGCCATGAGTTCCATCACTAGAACAATATATCTGTGGTTACAACCCTTAATCGCCTAAGTCGAGTTAGGACAAAATTTAATTTTTGTTGTGATGGACTCCATTCGTGTCTAAATCAAATCGTTACCAATTTTTTAAGTACGTAACTTTTTTAAGACGACAATAACCTCTCAACAAGTTAAAAAAAAGCAAACTGACGACTGATTGGAAGTGCATTTTTGATACTTTAAACAGCTCTCCTGAAAATTGTTGAAAACGGCTTAGGCGGTTAAGGCTTGTGATCACAGATATATGAAGTACATTAGAACGGATTGCAATAATTATGGTAATAAATCTGCGGTCACAAGCCTTAACCGCCTAAGTCTGTTTTCCAAGATTTTCAGGAGAGCAGTTTAAAGTTTAAGACCCCCACTGTAAATCAGGAGTTGCTTTTTTGTTGTTTATTTTCTTACAGATTCCAAGGAATCGTATTCTTTTAATCATCTCTTTAAAAAAATAGTTCTTTAGCGTTGCTGTCAAGAGATAATAGTGAAAAAGACACTTAGGCTCTTATGGCTTATTGAGTACAAAAAATTCAAAATGCTAAAGTTGAGTTAGGCTTCTGTTCTGAGTCACAAGAAAAAACTAACTTCTAGTGCACCTAAGTCAACTTAAGTCTTTATTTTATGTCAACATTTGTTTGATTTTATCTCTCATGTTGAGTTAAGTTCTTATTCCTTACCGATAATTCATAATTTGTCGACTTATATTATATTTTCACTTTGGATTCCTTGAACATAAAAAAGTTTTCTAAGATATTTAATTAAAAAAACACCTTTTATATAATTTATAAAAATAAAAGTTTTACAAAGATTTTTTTTGTCGTAAGAGGTATGTGAGTTTTTCCATTGGGAATAGGTGACTTTTCTGGGGATATTATAAACACGTTTTTTGTTTTTTTTTGTATTTCAATCGAGATCCATAGAATTATTTTGATTAAAGGTCATCCGCCGCTCACAATCGTTGAAGAAAATTCCAAGCAGAGTAAAGTTAAATGTAAAGTAAATTTATATTAACTCTGCTCTGGTATCGCCAAACAGAGACAGTAATTCGAATAACCGATTTGATTACTATTTATCTATACACGCAAAGAAAATATATGGTTGTGGCATGGTTGCGTCAGCAATGACGTGTTTCCCGACACAGAGTTTGAATGTGGCAAATTACTTATTATTGTATTAAATGACTGTGAACCTTAATTAGTTTAAGGCAAAAAACTAACGTTTATATTTAATCATGAAGATATTAGATTTCATGAAAATTGGCACATGGTTGGCTTGAACAATATATATTGTTGAAAAAATTCTGACTACAATCATGGTTTATTTAAAAATTCGACAACAGAGTGTTTCTATAATAATAAAATATCGTTCTTATCTATATTATTTTATTTGCAATAAAGCTATGATTATAAAACAGATATGGCTCTCTGCTTCCAAAAAAGTTTTTGTTCTATCCCTTTGTTGAATGCTTTTTGTTAGTTTTGTGTTTTACATGACAGCGTTTTGTTTATTTTTGTGAGCGGTTGGTGTGAAAAAATAAAAAAATAAAAATTAAAATAACAAAAAGTGAATATATTCCGGCAATTAATGTTCGGCCATGTTCTGAAGACCATTTAGTTTTGAATAGCAAAAAGAAAAGTATTCTTTAATCGGACAATTTAGTGCATTCGTAGCTTTGTTCTGATAAAATATGTGAAATATCTGAAACACAAAAACCAACTGAAAACCTCCAATAAGTGAGCTTTTTAGTGGGATTCTATCCTGAAAGTTGTCGATTTTGCAACGAAATATTTTTCAGAACATGCCCGATTGTAAATATAACATGTGTCAACAAATATGTATGTATCTATGTGAAAATAGATAATCATTTTTATTTCAGATTCAATACACTGACCAGTTGAAAATTTTTGTTTTTGATTTAAATTGAAATAATACATTTTTTTAGCTCCTGTCAATTTTTTAATCCACTTATGGTTAAGAAAACAATATATATATGATTATATAGAACAATATGTATGGCTATTTAGAACCATTAATATGGTTTATTTTAACCATATACATATATGGTTATTTCAAACCATTTATTGTAATATCGTTGTTTTGAAACATACATATGGTTGCTTGAACCATGTATATGGTTGTTTTGAACCATATATATGGTTATTTCAAGCCATTTATTGTAATTTTGAACCATATATATCGTTGTTTTGAAACATACATATGGTTGCTTGAACCACGTATATGGTTGCTTTGAACTATATATATGGTTGTTTTCAACCATATATTCAATCATAGTATATTGATACTCACCACTTAACAATTGTTAAAGGTGAGTATCAATATACTATACCATTTTGCAAATGCAACGATGCAAGACCATTTGCACAAGATTATAAATCGGGCTAGTACGTTGCTCTTCGATTATGGTTGTCTTAACCATGTTTTTTCTTTGCGTGTATGTACCACGATGAATAAAGATTATCTCAAGCGATAAAAATACAATATAGTTAAACACACATTAGCCCAATTCACAATCTTGTGCAAATGGTCTTGCATCGTAGCATTTGCAAATTGGCATAGTATATTGAAACTCACCACTTAAAAATTGTTAGTGGTGAGTATCAATATGCTGTACCCATTTTGCAAATGCAACGAAGCAAGACCATTTGCACAATATTGTGAATTGGGATATAACTTTTATTGTAGGCCCAGCAGCGAAATAAAGATCTACGTGCATGTATAAAAAAAATCAAACAAAAAAAAAAAACTAAATAAAGAAAAGAAATTACTAAAATTTTATGTGCAAAAGAATATAAAATTTATCTTAATAATATTAAGTAATCCAATATAAAAAAAAACAGAAGATAATGCAACATGAGAAATTCAATATGAAATAAAAATAAAAAGCAAATACGAGCAATAATAGGTCTCAAAAGAAAAAGAAATATTATTCAACAAAGAATTTATTCGATAAAATATAGAAAAAAGGGAGGAAAACGGCCATAAAAATTACATGCAAAACAATTATAAGAAACATAAAGTGAAATTGTTACAAAGCAACCGGAAATACCGTAACATATTTTAAGGATAAGTCTCAGTCATTTGGATTAGATAATAAAGGACGTGCAAGGACTTGCTCACACACTCAACTCAATTCCTATAAAATTGAATTAACAACATTTCTATTTATACATTATTTATCTTTTGTTGCTTTTGTTGTTGGCTGTTTGTCTTTATTACAAACAAAACAAGGCAAAAATGGTTTTTACTAATATTAGGAAAATTTATTTAACTGAGTTTTTCCTGAAGTTAATGATACTTTTTGAATCAGATAATAAATATCACACCAATTAATAGTATTTTTGGTGTAGTTTTTATTGACCGAAATAAAAAGTTTATTGTTGAGATAATGTTTATTTGTAGTATGTACATAAAAATGACATTTGAAAAAGAAAATATATGAATATTTAATTAAATTCCAGCTGGTTGTTATTATTACTAAGTTCGTAATATTTTTAGCCAGAAAGAATTGCACATGAAGCACAATTCCAAGTATCAAGGGAAAGATTAACTTAATTAATTCCCTAACCTAGGCGGCAGAAGATAACAATGTTATTTTCGAAAGTCCAGATAATTCTTGTAGCATATTTCAAGTTATAATATTTATAAATAAGATCAGTGGCGAAAGACATGCGGCGAAGGACAATGAATGATATAAGACTGAGTCTCATTCTAAACGTACATTTTGTGTTTTTTTTTTGTTTACCAATGTAATGTAAATGAAATATGAGAAGATAGGATTTTTATTATAGTTTTCGCCTCCTTCAATGGATCCTGAAATAAAATTATATTCTTCGATTTTTTAACATTTTTCTGTATTGAGTGTTACATTTGCTTTCCCAGTTGTTCCGGGAATGATTGTTGCGAAAAAAATACAACACAAAAATGAGTATAGGGTTTGAAAACACTATATATCTACTCTCTAAAAACAAAAAATTATAACAGTCGCAGTACGACATTAAAAGTTATGGCCATTTTTTCAATTTTGACTTGGGTTCACATGGAAAAAGTAAAAATTTGTATCTTTTAAAATAACTCTTTACAAAGTTTTTAGCAAATGCAAAAAAGTAGGGTAACTCTTCTTTCAAATATGACTTATTTTAATTATGTCAATCTCATTTTTGTAGCCAAATACGACCTACCTAATACATTCTTCCAAAATATAACAACCCACAGCGAGGTAGAAGCAAAATTTTTTTTCAAAGAAAACCAGAAATTTGTAAACAGATAATGTTCTTTATATCGTTTCTAGCCTTCAGCTGCTGTTGGCGTTTTTTAGCGTTCTAAAATTTATAGATAAATTATATATATAAAAAAAATTTTGTTACGTTACGCTCAATACATTTTTATATAAATTCATTATTTTGTTCAGAATACACACTATATTTTGAATTCAATTAAATATTTAGAAGTACAAATCGATGCTGTTATTTTAGTGCATTTTGTTAATGCAATTTTAATAATTAAACAGAGTAATGAAGCGTACTAAAGAAGCGTAATACACAAGACTGCGGACAACAAAAACTTTTTTAAAGTATAATTTCTAATATTTTTCGAAAGTTAGTTTAGCATATTTTTATTCGACCTAGTGATGTGTTTTAAATTAACTGTTTTTTTCTATAGGTCAACGATAAACTTCAAATTAAAGCTCTGCAGAGTTTTTATTTAAAGCTTATCGTTGACCTAAGGTCTGAAAAAACACACAGTTAAATAAAATTTTTTTCAAAAATTTCATGTGTAAAATAAGAGAAGGAAATTCAAATATTCTAAAGCCATTATTAACAATTTAATAGATGTGGTGTTGCCCCCATAATATATCATCATGTAGTTTTACGAGAATTAACTGTGCACAGAAAAAATTATTACCAACAAATTTTCAAACAAAAGTTTGTCTAAAAATAAATTTTATTTTCAGTAAATATTCTTTACATAATCAATGAATTGTTTGTTTGACTTTTATTTAGGACGCAAACACCAAAAGCAACAAGAAAAGCTGTGTCGTAAAAAAAAATCCCCCTTGACAACATACACACAAGTAACAACAACAACAACAACAAGGATAGCAAAAGGAATGCGATTGTACCAAGTTTGTTTACTGAAGAGTTTTGAGTGAATCAATTCGTTAATTCTCATTAATTTTTTAGAGTCTTTAGATAAACATTCACATTTGAAAACATTTAACAAAGTGAAATTTCATAAATGCTTAATGGATGATGATGACCCAGACAAAAATTTTGTTTGATATATTACAAAAAACCCATTAAAAATTTCTTTGATTAAGTAGACCATTCATTTTGTTTCATATTTGTTAGTATTTTTAGGCTAATCCATATATTATATACAAATGAGGTGTATGCTTGTTTGTTTGTTTGCAGATTTTTGTTACGCATCACGCCTAAACGGCTGAACTGCTTTAAATGAAATTTGGTACACAGATAAATATGTGGCCCACAATTAATATAGGCTATACATGATTCCTGGATTTTGGACCGGGAGGGGATAAATAGGTCAAAAGATCCCCCTACATATAACTCTGGCATTTGTTATTTGTTACGGCATCACGCCTAAACGGCTAAACCGATTTAAATGAAATTAAGTACACAGACAGATATTTGGCTCACAATTAATATAGACTGCATCTGTTTCCCGAATTTCGGACCGGGAGGGTACAAAACCTCCCCCTACGCTTAACTGTGACATTTTTCAACCGATTTTGAAAATTCTTTATTGGTTTGAATGGGCTTGCTTTCCTTTAGGTCCTATAATTTTTTTTTTCAAAATCGGTGGGGATATTTGACCCCTCCCCCCCTCCCGAATGCTTAAATCTGTCTTTTGTGAACAGCACATTTTTGTTACGGCATCACGCCTAAACGGCTGAACCGATTTATATGAAATTTGGTACACAGATAGATATTTAATCCACAATTAATATAGGCTATATATATTTCCCGGATTTTGGACTGGGAGGGGCTAAAATAGGTCAAAACATCGCCATACACATAACTCTGTCATTTGTTACGGCATCACGCCTAAACGGCTGAACCGATTCAAATGAGATTCGGTACACAGATAGATATTTGGCCCGTAATTATTATAGACTATATTTGTTGCCCAGATTTTGGATCGGTAGGGGATAAAATGGGTCGAAACCTCTCCCCACGCATAACTCTGTAATTTCTCGACCGATTTTCAAAATAATTTATATTTTAAAAAGATTTGCTTGCAGTTTGGTCCAATAATTTGTTTCCCAAATTCGGAGGGTATATTTGACCCCCAAACACCCTCCCCCCTCCCCATTGCTTAACTCTGTCATTTGTGCACCGATTTTGAGATTGTCTTTTTTTGTTTGAAAGGTTTTGCGGGGGTGCGGCGGGGGTTGGGGGAATTCGGTACCCCACCCATAGCTCTGTCATTTGTCAACCGATTTTATTTTCTCTTTTATTTTTAAGAAGTTTTCTTGCAGTTATGTTCCATAATTTTTTCAAAAAACGGTGGGGAAGTAACCCACCCCCCTCCCCCACCATTCCTTAACTCCATCTTCAAAATTCCGATTTTCAAAATTCTTTTTTTTAAGGTTTTGCTTGCAGTTTGCTCCCACAATTCGGTCTCCCACGCACAATTGTGCCATTTTTCAACCGATTTAAAATTTTGGTTGTTTATTTTGAAGGGGTTTGCTTGCAGTTAGGTTTAATAATTTTTTCCAAAATCGGTGGAACAATTACGCCCCCCCGCCCCATTCTTTGACTCTATTATTTGTGAACCGATTTTCAAAATTATTTTTTTGCTTGAAAGGTTTTGCTTGCAGTTTGGTCCCATAATTTTTTTCACTAAGTGGGGAAAGTTTGGTCCCCAACGCATTACTCTGTCATTTGTCAACCGATTTTTAAAATTATTTTTTGGTTTGAAATGGTTTGCTTGCGGCTTAGTCCCATAATTTTTTTCGGAAATCGGTGGGTAAATGTGCCCGCCCCCCTAGCCCCCGTGCTTAACTCTGTCATTTATGGACCGATTTTCAAAATTCTTTTTGCTTTTTAAAAGCCTGAAGTTTATTCCCATAATTTTCTTTCGAAAATCGATGGGGAAATTTGCTCCCCCATGATTAACGCTGTCATATGTGAGCCAGATTAAAAAAATTTTTTTTTAAGGGTTTCCTTGAAGTTTTATTCTGTAATATTTTTCCCAAAACCTGTGGGGAAATTCGCTCCCCCCAACGCATAGCCCTGTCATTTGTCAACTGATTTTAAAATTCTATTTTTGTTTGAAAGGGTTTGCTTGCAGCTTGGTCTCACAATTTTTCTTTCCAAGATCCGTGGAGAAATTTGTGGACGGACACCCATTTCAGCTAACGCTAAATTGCGCCCATTTTGTAATCTGTTCCATAAGATCTTTGCATTGAAGTCGGTTTTTATGTTTGAAAATTGGACTTGCAGAATAATGTTTGTGAAACTTGGGTGGACAAAGTGGTAGCCCAATATATTAACTATCGCATAACTCCCCCATTTCTCGACTGTTCATTTTTACACCAAACGGAAGAATACCGAATATTGTGTATGGAAATGTCTTATCACCTCTACAGTAGTTATATTTGAATAATTCAATAATAATATTTTTAAGAATATATATTAATACATACATTTATTGGTTACGCTTTTATAATGCGAAATAGAAGTTATACTTCAAACATTAGTTTTAAAAATAGAGACTATTTATTTATTTTATTGATAAGAATAAAAACGATATTTTACTATTGCTATATAAGTAGAGACGCCTAGCCATTTTTATATCATTAAAGGTCGTTTTAAAAACATAATTCATATATATTTTCTTTAATATCTAAAGCCTGTAGGGATCTCCACAACTCTCCACCGCAACATATTAACCCGTGCAGCGCCGGGTCCAAGAAAGCTAGTTGTTTTATAATTCGTACAAAAATATTGTTTGATATTTTTCAGAATATCCAGCAAATCTTTTTGTTTCATTTAGTAAATTGTTTTGTTTACAATTTGTAAATATTTTTGGACAAAATTGTTTTATAGATTTAAAAAATTTTTTCATTAAAAAAAAAAACACTTTTTTCCAATGAAATTGTTGAGATATTTTTGTCTATATTTACAAATTTGCCTGTAGGTCCGTTCCTAGGCAAAATATTTACTATTTCATTGAATTCCTTTACAGAAAAGAAGTTTAGATTTTTCTGTGTGTGTGCGAAGTTTCATAAGAATCAGTTACGTAGAAATAGTTAAAATGAATATTTACTTTTCATGGGCGTGGCACTGCCCACTTTTCTAACCACAATGATATATTGTAACGATAACTAAAGGTGTATGCAAAGTTTCATAAGAATCCGTTAAGTTGAAGTTATTATAAAATAATATTTAATTTGCATGGGCGTGTCACTGCCCACTTTTTTTAATCATGATGAACTATTCAAACAGAAAGTTAATGTGTCTACAAAGTTTCATAAGAATCGGCTGAGTAGAAGAAGTTGAAAATTAATGTGAACTTACTTTGTATGGGCGTGACCCTGCCCATTCTTCAACGGGACCAATCTGGAAGCACATCCTTTGAAATAAAAAAAAATCTGAAATCACTTCATAAATGGCGGATTTTGAGGGAACATACATAAAAAATACATGACTAATTGATAACCTTTCTCCTTTTTTGAAGTCGGCTAAAAATCGTTTTGTAGTTGTAAAAAACTTCTCTTCCCATTAAAGGAAAAATAAAAAATGTAAGCGATTCGTTGACAATGTCACCAAAAAGTCACGAAACTTGTCGACAAAAGTGGTGACTTTGAGACAAAATTAAATTCAATTCAATTTTATTTTTTCCATTATCTTAAACTATTTACATGGCTTTTCTTAATCTAATTCTTAAAATAACAAAATTTCCGTACTACTAAGTATTTTTCTTAGGACTATTCTAATTATTTCATAAGGATATTTATAGCTTAACTATATAATATTTACATTTATTTATATACATGACTTACGTCTACTTTGAGACACCTGGTCCCTGGGTTCCTTCAGGGAAACTTAAAATACAAACAAACCAAAACAAAAAGAAATTTATAGCTGTAATAGTGTCGATTATTTTTGTTAGGAATCATAATTTCTAGTTCGTAGTGCGCCATAAATAGCATGGGTATACAAATTATAATCTATATAAATAAAAGAGTAACGTTATTGAGTGACTGACTGACTGACTGATTCATAATCGCCCAGCCCAAACCACTAGAGCTAGAAAGTTGAAATTTCGTATGTGGGCTCCCCTCAGAATGTATAGATCCACTAAGGCGGGGTTTTGGGAAATTCTAACGCTTAAGGGGGTAAAAACGGGTAAATTCGGTAACCTTATATCTCCGGATCTAAATAATTTAATTTTATTTATTTATTTATTTGTATTCCTATACAACAGAACTTAAAGTCTTATAATTATAGTACAGGATTAACTTGATTGACCAGGTGTCTAAAACTTTTTTTAAAATCTGTACATTTAGGGGCCGAAAAAGGGTCAAAATATAATTTTGGTACTTTTTTTGTTAAAGTAATAAAGTTAGAAACGAAACTTGAAATTCATTCTTCTCTCCTTAAAAAGCCCTCAAAATAGTTTTGTATTTTTTCAAATTTGAATATATTATTGGTAAAATCGGTCGCCCTTTTTGGTTTTTTTCAATACAACTATTTTTTATACACATTGCTTGATACACATACTGAATGCATATGCTTGTATATATTCTCTAAGAACGAATTTTTGAAAACTTAAATTCTAACGGGATTAAAAGGGGTAAAAACGGGTAAACTCGGTGTTCTTACATCTCCGAATCTAAGTAAGGTATACATAAAATTCCAAAAGCGTCATAATAAGAAAGAAAAATGAGTGTAAATTAGAGTAAAGGTACTTTTTCGGAAACCTACTTTTTTGAAAATGCAGTTTTAAGAAATGGTACTTTTTGAAAAATGTTTTTTGGAAAGGGTACTTTTTGAAAATGGTACTCTTTTGAAAAAGGTTACTTTTTGAAAAGTTACCTTTTGGAAAAGGTTCTTTTTTGGGCTCTATACACCAAAAGTGTACATTAATCTTATTGTTTTCGATACGCTGTCCGTCAGTCCGTCTGTCTTTCTGTCTGTCACAGGCTGTTTTCTCGAGAGCCGTAAGAGCTAGGGGCTAAAGATTAAAGGGTGTTCTAAAGCGAGCAACGAAACATGTTGAAAGTTAGTGTTAATTGGTGTAGTCTGTAGAGTATTTAACACAATATAAATTAAAGGGTGATCTGAAAGTTAATGTAATGTTGACTATGTAGCTTAAACAGTTTGCTGTATCTTGGAAACCGTAAGAGGCAAACTTTTGAAATTTTAAAAAACTCTAAAGCTAAAAAATTCCAGAATTAAAAAAGTCAAAACGAAAAATCGCCAAGATGAAAAAAATCGCTAAAACGCAAAAATTCGCCAAAACTAAAAAGATCGCAAAAAAAAACTAACCAATTTTGTGGTTATTTTTAAATGAGTTAATTAATTTTTCTACATCTGCACAACAATGGGGTAGCGAAGCACGCCGGGTATAGCTAGTTTCTAATATTTTAAAACTATTTCATGTGTGAAATAAGAGAAGCAAATGCAAACATTCTAAAACTGTACTAAATTTAATATTATTTTTGGAAAAACAGCTTTTTCGTTCTTTGTTTTTAATACATAAAATAAATTTATGTACATTTATGTATAATATATTAAATAATGCTAAAGCAGCTTTAATTTTTAAATTTATCCGTTTATTTTATAAAATATTTTACTATACCTTCAACGGATATGAGAAAAGCAATTGAAATGTGAATCACGCATATACATATGGGCATTTCCATGAAAATGACAGTCACGACTGAAAAAACGAAATATCTTAGAAATTTTTTAAGATATGGTAAAGTCGAAAAAACGACAAAATTTTACTGTACAGAAGTATTTATATCTTACCACAATTTTTAATTATCAAAAATAACAGCTTAATGTGAATATCTCTATCACTAATTTTGAAACATTGCAATAAACTATTTTCGCTTTTCTAGCGACTAAATTCAGTTATTTGTAACATTGCAATTATTTTTTAAAATTACTGTTCCAACATAAAAGATCAAAGTTCGTGAGGAAAGATAAAATACAGAGTTCGATTAGCTGTATATTTTTTATTTTCTTTGGACGCTATTCTAATGTCACGTACGTACTGAAAAAACATTATTTATCTACGTCATTTGAATTTGACCGGTCGCAACTGATTCAAAATAAAATTTTAAAGCAAGATATTTGTCGCAAACAAATATTGATCGAAATTTTTTCAATTTGGTATAATAACAATTTTATAAGCATATAAAGTTCGTCACGTACGCTATTGTAGTACTACAAATGCAACTAAATGTAAATGAAAAATGGCAAAATTTCCATCAAATTTCAAAAATAAAAAAATTCATCCGTTTTCATATCACTATAGTCAGCATATAAATGATTCTTGAAATGCGTATTCATTAAGCGAAAAAATTTCAAATTAATTAATATGTACTGCTCTGTAGTAGGCTAAGGTGGGGCCGTAAACTCAGCGCCCCACTTTGTGCACCGGGCAGTTCGAATTTCTGAAAAGTTCGAATTTCTGGAAATTTTTTTACAGAAAATGATAAAATTATAATAAAACTAGTTATGTAAGCTTTATTTTAACACAAAACCATTTTTACTTATTAACATTTAATTAATTGAACCATAGAAAACCTTTGAAAAAGTTTTTTAATTATTAGGTATTTAATTGGTTTTTAACATAAAATCAGTAATACTTGTTTTTTTTTTGATTTTGTTAAACTGGATACAACAATATCGTTACGGACGTCAAAAAGGCTAGACATGTGTTTACTGGAAAATATATCGCTGGTTTTGCACCACGAATAACTCGGTGATTCCCCGTTTTATTTTCACTTTAATGAGCGCCAGGCGAATTGATACCAGGTGGCCTCGAGAGCTTAGCTGACTACGAATTGTTTGCCATATTTGAACTGCCAACTGTGTTAATGTATCAGCTATTTTGACAGTCCAAATATAAATTCTCTACAGCGAATTCTCTTGAGACTTCCTGGTGTTGATCTACCTTGAATGAGCAAGAAGTAATAATTGAAAATACAAAAAAAAAACTTCCTGAAATTAGAACCCCCTGTTCTATTTTTAGAACGTTTAATTTGGTTTTTCGCCTATTTAGTTCAAAATCATAGAAAAAAAATTTTTTGTGTAAATCAAAACAAAACAAAACAAAAAAAAACACGTCCAGAAATTAGAACCACAGGTTCTAATTTCAGAGCGTCTAATACATTGAAACGGCCGGTTGTAATTTCTGGACGGTTCGAATTTGTGACGGTTCGAATTTGTGAGATTCTACTGTATCACTAAATACATATTTTTTATTTGTTTTTAGGTTTTTGTTTACATATATTTACAAAACATATATTTCATTACACTTCAGAATATTATAAGAGAAGAATCTGTTATGTACGCTATGTCACGTACGCTATTGCATTTTGTTCATTATAAAATCATCCAAAAGTTTTTTTATTTCAAATTTACGGATAATAAAGAAAAAATAGTTGGCTTAGTGTAAGAAATTCAAAAAAGAAAAGAAAACTTCACAATTCGCAGACTTTCGCATATGGTTACATGTACCTTAACATCTTTTCCGTTTTATGTCGCGTACGATATGCCCTAATTTTTTTTTCATATATAAAACCCTCTGAATGGAACATAACGACAAAATTTTTTCAGTTACTCCTATTTTTGTAAAATCTATTCCACTTTGTAGGAGTATAAATGTCACGTACGCTGACATGGAAATGCCCATATATATCATAGTAACGTATGTGTGTTGCTGTTTGCTAGTAGATATCGTTTGTTTTGAAACCTGTCGATGTTAAGCACTGGCCTTGAAACTTTATTACTATTGATATATGCGTTATGAATGCGGAATTTAAATTTGTATACAGCTTCATTTTGGTGTTCTAAAAGTTGTCTCAAAAGTCTCATAAAATCTCGCGGCTGCGCAGTAAGTTATTTAAGGTCAAATTTCACAAACATTTGTTTTTCGCGAATAGCTCGGTTTCTATAGCTCCAATGATGTTAACGTTGATAATGAAAATTGTAGAGTATAAAATTTGCGACAAATTTTGTATTAATAATTTTTTCATACGTCCAACCGTTTCTGAGGTAGAGGCCCGAGAGACCACACCGCTCAGCCAAACTCCTCTAATGCAAGGTCAAGCGTGAATCTCAGTGAATAATACCTAGTATAAAGTTATTAAACCATTCAAATATCATTTACAAGAAATAATTTGTATTATTTATTAGTTAATACATTATAAATAATAACATTTTGCATATACTTAATATATTTGTTTAATAATACTTACACAGAAAGAAAAACGCCGTTCTAAATGCAAGTGCTTTCTACTTACCTTGAATACGAGTCGTACTCAAATATTTAAGTACGAATAACACTAAAATGTACTAAAATGTACTAATCAAGACGGAAACGGGACAAAATTCTTAAATCATATAAAAACTCTTGAATCACGTACAAATTTCTTAAATTAAGTACAAAAATTCTTAATTTTTATAAACTTTATACAAAGTCGTAGTGAGCTGGTATTTGTTTGCTTGTTGATAACCACAATTCACTGATGTGCTCTTGATGTTGTTTTTTGTTGGTAATTTTGTTTGTTCGTGCAGTGCCGACAAATAACCGGGAAACATCGTATTACCGGCTGCAGGTGTATACTGGATTTTAGGTGTCGTGTATAAGGCGTTGGCTTACAAACATTATGAGTTAAGTTCAATACCATGAATGAACAAAAATAAATTTTAAACTAAAACAAGTAAGTAAAATCATTACATTTAGCTAAGTATTAAAAATAAAAATTCTCAAGTCTATTCTAGGATTAAATAAGGAAAACGAAGTATGGTTCGGACTTGATTCAAGTACGCGGCGGGATTGATTAAAGTACGAAGTAAGATTGATTCAAGTATGTAATACGACGTTGGTCGCTACTTGTCGGCTATGCCCTGAAATATTTATTGTATATTTAAATTTAATATTATTTTATTTAAAGTAGATTTCATGTAGAAATAAAACGGGTAAATATACTATTCTGATATTCACGGCTTACCTTGCATTGCAGTGAGTATGGTTGAGCGCTGCCCTCTATATCAGAAACGGTTGGGCGTATGAAAAAATGTTATACATAAAATCTGTCGCAAATTTTATTATCTAAAAATTTTTTTAATAAACGTTAACATCATTGGAACTATAGAAACCGAGATAATGGCGAAAAACTGATTTTTGTGACCTTTGACCTTGAGTAGCATACGGCGCAGACATGAGATTTTATGAGACTTTTGAGACAGCTTTTATAACACCAAAATGAAGGCGCATACGGGTTTACAGGTTATTATCTCTCATTCCGCAGTTCCGCCTCTTTTTTCTCCTTATTTGACTGGGCTAGTTAGTATACAGTGGAAGAAAGAAAAAAAAAAATAGCCGGGGTTTTTATCTTTCTTCAAACCAACAGTTGTTTTGTACACGTGAAACTTAATGAAGTGAAAGTGATATACATATTCTTGCATTTCAAATACCAGTGTAGAAGAGCTCTATTTTAAGAAACCAAAAATGTGTAAAAGTGGATTTGGCAAAAAGTGGCTTTTATTCCCTTTTTCCAATTGGTGATTCATATTAAATAACTATGTGATTAAAAAGAAATAGCGCCTTAAGCAATGTGAAGGTTTTGTTTATTTTTTTTTAATAAATTCGTTTAGATTTCAAGTCCAAACAAATTACTTAAATATTAAATTACTAATTCTCTTTACGAAAAAAGGATATTTTTAAACTGAAATCTTTAAATACACATAAAAACCTATTCAATTTTAATGGGACTCTCACCAGCCTCTAGCGAATACTTTCATCATATTTAGACAATCGCCTCCAGAGAAAATTGATATTAAACCTAATTTCTAAATCGATATTCTATTTTGATAAATAAAAAGAAAACATTGTTCATAAATAGAAAAGGGAAGTAAACAATCATACATACATACATAATCCTACATAAATGTATTGCAGATACACACACACACGCACACTAATGTACATCAACATATTTATAGAGACACGAAAATCTTCTAGTAAAGATAAAACTCGATTTTCTGCTTGCTCGTATTCGTGCGTGATAAGTGATGACAATAACAGTGATAGAGTTTCCTGATAGATATTTAATACTCATAAATGTTTATGTTTGTGTGAAAGTAAATACGTGTCAAGCGTGTAGATGTGTGAGAATTTAAATTTTATTGTAAAATTAAATAAATCCATTAATAAAGCAATTTTTCCTCTGATATTTTGGTTAAATTAAAAAAAAAAGAATAAAATGAAATAACATGACTAAAATTCATAAATTTATCGTACAGATAAAAAATACACAGACATGACTAACTAATACCATTACAGGCAACACTAAAATCATATGTTTAGCCTGTCATCATCGTATTATTTATGAGTGTCACAATTACAAGAAAAATCCCTTATACAACAATATAATAAAAATATAAGTATCGTTTATGTTCTCTCCCCCTCTTCCTATTTGTCAAATACTCAAATACATAACTTTGTTTTATCTACTTACACATTTACGAGTATGTTTAGGTAATAAATAAAACTGCTCCCGGAAGGTAAAAGTTTCTAGAGTTCCATGAGTGTGTGTAATTGTGTAAGTGTGTAAGTCTATAAGACTAAATGATTGTCGACTTAAAACAGCCACAATTGCTGCTACAAAAAAAACAAAAAAACAAAAATTACAAGTGTTTTAGTTATAAAGTTTAATAAAAATTAGGTTAGATAAAGAAATTATTATATATAATTGATATTTATGATATTTTTATTATATTTAATTTTTCTGAGTGCTCTCATTAATGAAACAAGTCTTGTATAAAATTCCAATGTTTTATATATCACTCGAAATGACAATTATGTGAAATTACCTGAGAATTGTTGTCATAAATATTTTTCATAACAGAAAAGTGTAGAAAAGACTAGTAAAAGACTACGCAATAATGAGCCTTAACCGCAAGAGGATCGTGCGTCCTAAAAAGTAAATTAAATAGGGGAATATTTTTTTATGACAATATGTCAAATAAATTTCATAAAGGAATATTTTTTTATTACACTATGCAACAAAATGAAGCTATTGTCATGACCTTTGATCACCACTGTATTTTTTTTTGATAACACCATTTAATATAATTCTTGGAAAAAATAGGCGTGGCACTGCCCCCATATATTATCATCATGTACTTTTACAAGAACTAATTTTGTGTGCGCACTTTCATAAGAATCGGTTAAGTAGAAGAAGTTAAAATAAATATTTACTTTTCATGGGCGTGGCGCTGTCCACTTTTCTAACCAAAATGATGTATTGTAACGATAGCTAAATGTGTATGCAAAGCTTCATAAGAATCAGTTAAATAGAAGTTATTAAAATGCATATTTACTTTTCATGGGCGTGGCACTGCCCACTTTTTTAAACATAACTAAAGGTGTATGCAAAGTTTCATAAGAATCGGTTTAGTGGAAGTTGTTGAAAAATAATATACATTTTGCATGGGCGTGGTGGCACTGCCCACTTTTTTAATTATAATGTAGTATTCAAGCATATGCTTAATGTGTGCAAAGTTGCAATAGTTGGAAATGAAAGTGAATTTACTTTGTATGCGCGTGACCCTTTCCATTTTTCAACGGGACCAATCTGGAAGCACATCCTTTTAAATAAAGAAAAAAATCTCAAATCGCTTAATAAATGGGGAAGTTTTGAAGAAACATACAAAACAAAAATACATGACGAATTGATAACCTTCTCCTTTTTTTGAAGTCGGTTACAAATAGAAAGAATCATCCCTAAAGTATACTTTGGGATTTCTTTTAATTAGGACCAAATTCTGAACTACAAAAAGGTCGAAATTTAAAATTCTATGAATACGTATTTTTTAAATTTTTTTAAATTGCAAAATTATACCATTTTTATTCACTCGCTGTAAAGCCACATATACCAGAAATAAAGCTAGCTTTACTTCACAAAAATCCAGTAATAGAAAATATTGATTTTATTCACGATCTTTGCAAAAAATCAAGTTTTGGAGACGTTGCTCCACCGATTTCGTCATAACTTCCAAACGTGTTATCCAATTTCCTAACAAAAAACAATAACTTGGAATAAAATTACCTTTAAGCCGTTCTAACATTATTTTTTTAGATACTAAATGCTAGCGGAACTATTCAGACCACAATGATGCAAAATATATTTTTTTATGCAAAATTGGAAAATTTTTATTATTAAAAAATTTATAAAAAAACGAAAAGGGAAAAACTTAACAGTTTTATTAACTGATCATCAGGGAAACCGGATGTGCAATATTTATAGGCAGAAGCAAGATATTTATATGTTTCAGAAATATTTAAGAATTTGGCATTGATTTGTTCTTGCATATTTTTGCATATTTTACCCTTTACAGCATGTTTATGCATAGTTTACACTTAGTCGCATATTTATTTTCTGTTTTCTATTTTTTGTATTATATTTGGCTGTTTTCTTGCATATTTTCTTTTTTTAAATTTTAATATTCATATTTACAAAAAAAAATCTGTTTTGCCATCGAAAATTTTGAAATTTTTGTCGTATAAAAGAAATTTTTCTTTTACGATTTTAAATTTACTCTAAGGTATTTTTCCCCAATTTCTTAAAATTTTCCTCATTCCACTGATATATTCCCAGTTTATTCACAGCTTTAAAAATTTTTAATTATGTAGTTTTGAAATTTTTTTAGCAATTTCAATTTTTTTCGAGATTGTTGGCTTATTTGCACTTCATAGAAAAATAGCAGGACGAGAAAAGTTGCGCTTGCGATTGTTTAAGCTATTTATGCAATTTTGCTGATTTGTTGCTAATAGCAACCACAAAATATGTCTTGGTGGCTTGGTGCCGAACATTTTATATTCGGAAAGATGAAAGGCCAGGCTGTCATTGGTAAATCGAATCCTGGGTAAGGAGCCAGAATATATATGTAGGTCGCATGCAATATCGTCCAATGAAATAGTGTCAATGGACGCTAATTCTATGTTAAAAAGGAAATAATGAAATGCAAATAAAGTTCATGCAAATTGTACTGCAGAGCGACGGGATAAATTGTTTTCTTCTCTGGGTATGTTGAATAGTGCCTTCGCAGAGCTCAGATTTTTGATTATGAAGAAAACCTTTACTCTACCAAGCCACTATTCGACATTCCCATGAACATTATTTCCTTTTTGAAGTAGAAATAATGTGCGTGGAAGTCATCTTCTTGGACATTATTGCATATCACTAGGGTTTGGAAATCGGGAATTCCTGGGAAAAGTCTACTTTTAATTTTCCGTTTTCCCGGGAAAACCTCAAAAATTTCCCGGGAAAACGGAAAATTAAAAGTACACGTTATTTCATAAATATATGGACTTTTTTGACATACATATTTATAAAATGGCGTAAGTGACCGCCAAATTTATTTGGATGCATATAATAAATTTGTATTCTAACCCTCTTTTTCTTTAATATCAAACTTTTCAATGTTTTTTTGAATATTACAAAAGTTCGTTTGACTGACTGTACGACTAAATTTACACGACGAAATTGTTTAAAGTTGCTAAGTTTTTAACCGACTTAAAAAAAAGGAGGTTATCAATTCGTGTGTATGTTCTTTTTTTACTTCTTTTTGTGCTTGTACACGCATAACTCTGTCATTTGTGAACCGAGTTTTAAAAATTCTTTTTTTGTTGGAAAGGATTTGCCTGCAGTTTGGTCCCATAATTTTTTTTTCGAAAATCGGAGGAGGGAAATTTGCTCCGCCATGCATAACTCTATCATTTCTGAACCAATTTTCAAAACTCTTTTTTTTTTTGAAAGGGTTTGACAAAAATTGGTCCCAAAATTTGTTTGTCGAAAACCGGAGGGGGAAATTTGCTTCCCCCCCTCCCAATCCATAGCTCTGTCATTTGTGAACCGATTTTCAAAATTCTTTTTGGTTTGAAAGATTTTGCTAGCAGTTTGATCCAATAATTCTTCTTGAAAATGGAAGGGGAAAATTTGCTCCCCGCTCCGGCCCCCCCAATCCATAGCTACGTCATTTGTGAACCGATTTGCAAAATTCTTGTTTTGTTTGAAAGGGTTTGACAAAAATTGGTCCCAAAATTTTTTTGTTGAAAATCGGAGGAGGAAATTTGCTCAACCCCCCCCCCCAATCCATAACTCGGTTATTTTTTAATCGATTTTCAAAATCTTTTTTTTGTTTGAAAGGGTTTGACGAAAACTTGTCCCAAGATTTCTTTGTCGAAAATCGGAGGGGGAATTTGCTCAAACCATGCATAGCTGTGTCATTTGTGAACCGATTTTCAAAATTCTTCTATTGTCTGAAAGGTGGTTTCACAATTTTGTTTCTGTACTCGGAAGGATAAGTTCTGCTGCCCCATTCCATAACTCTGTCATTTGTGAACCGATTTTCAAAGTTCTTGTGTTGTTTGCAAGGGTTCGCTAGTAGTTTGGCCCCACAATTATTTTCGAAAATTTACTCCCCCATGCATAACTTTGTCATTTGTGAACCGATTTTCAAAATTGTTTTTTTTTGTTTGAAAGGGTTTGACAACAGTTTTGTCTTATAGTTTTTTTTCGAAAATCAATTGGAAAATTTGCTGCAAACCCCCCTTGCAGATTGGTAACATAATTTTTCCTCCTTCCCCCGAAATATTGATTATTGCATAGCTCCACCATTTATAGGACGACTTGCTTAGAGTTTGGTCGCATAATTTTTCTACGAAAATCGGTGGGACAAGTCTTCCAAGCCTCCACCCAAAATATTTATTAGAGCACGATTTCTCTATTTGCATACCGATTTTTAAAATTGTTTATATGAAAGGCCATCAAGTGTACTGCTCTTTATACTGAAGTCGGTTTTTTTGCCAGAATTATTCATCGTCTGTTTAAATACAAATACCCTGTCTATCGATGTCGAAGGACATTTTTCATTTGAAACAAAAACAAATTCTAAAAACTTTGTCCTTGTTTCAAATGTAACTGTAAGAAAGAAAGAATTCCTTCGACATCGATAAACAGGCAGTAAAATGTCCATACAATTTTTTTT
>OY101450.1:106559152-106564152 GCA_956483635.1 Panzeria rudis | reverse complement strand
GTTCCCCGGTTAGCACGGATCTGGCTCTGGCGGGATGATCCATAAGATCTTTTCGTCAACCCTCGCATGGACCTCACTGCTTGCAAAGGGACCCATGGGGTCTTAACGTGACTGCACATCGAACGGAGATAGCGGCTTTGAGTTTGGACCCATTAGAATGAATTTTGAAACTAAAAATCGAAGTAATAATGAGTTAAATATGGGAGATGTTGAAAGCCCATTTGCAAGGAAGTCGGTGATCACGAGATCGCCTCCTACAGCAGTGAGTAGTAGACCTGTTCCAGTGTCAAATACCGTCGACAATAGTAATGAGGGCCACAGTAACAGTGTGAAGAGATTAGGAGTGAAAATAGGAGAGTTGTTAGATTTTCTGAAGACACGCTCAAACGTGCACAGGGATATAGTGACAATGTCCCGTGAGATACAGGCGTTGTATATGCAGGTTTCAGATGAATTGAGTAGCGGAGGTGTTAGTAGTGACGAGAAATCGCGGACTAGCAGAGAAACGCAGACAGACGAACCGGCAAGGGTAAACCTTGTGATAGGTGGAACCCCAAAGCGCAGAAGAGATGATAATATTCTTAGCCCAAAGGGTAACAAATCTAAGAGGAAGAAGGGCACAACCCCCAATAGGGCATTGAAGAAAAGTGAAAATGCTGTACCCAGGGAGACAGGTATAAACACGGCTGGTAAACAAGATCCGAATGTTAAACATCCTGACTGGGTTAAAGTTGGTCCAAGAGCTAGAAATAGAAAAAAGACAATACGACCAGATGCTTTGATTATTAAAACTTGTGGGGATGCTTCCTATGCTGATATTCTCAGACAAGTGAAGAAAGACCCTAAGCTGGATAATCTGGGTCAAAACGTAAAAAATATCGGGAAGACTGAGAAAGGTGAATTATTGTTAGAGTTGAGTAAACCCTCGCATCAGAATACAAGTGAGTTCAGGTCGACGGTAGAAGAGATATTAGGTGAGGTCGCAGAAGTTAGAGCACTATCCCATGAGATTAGGATCGAGATTAGAGATATAGATGAGGTAACCACAAAGGAGGACGTCTATGAAGCCCTCATTAGAGAATCCGATTTTAAATCCCTGCAGCCTGCTGCAGTTAAATCGTTAAGGAGAGCGTATGGAGGAACGTAAACTGCCACCATTGGCGTAAGTGCTGTCTTAGCTTGCCGTCTTATGGAGATGGCGAAGATACGTATTGGTTGGGTTGTTTGCAGAATACGCGAAAAGGTAACACCAAGAAGGTGCTATAAATGTCTTAATTATGGACATAGAGCAGCAAACTGTAGGAGGCAGGACCTTTCTAAAAACTGCTTACGGTGTGGCAAAACTGGCCACAAAATTGGAACTTGTTCCAATAAACCGTCGTGCTTGCTTTGTAGGAATGGAACAAACACCGCTAGTGACCATGTCACCGGATGTGCAGTTTGTCCATACTACAGAAGAGCTCTACAGAAACTTAGGGTTTAAAGCAAAACTTAAGGCATCAAAATGCGTATATTACAGTTAAATCTCAACCATTGCCAGGCAGTCCAAGAGCTTCTTAAGTAAAGCGTTCGAGATTTAAATGTAGATGTCGCTGTGCTGAGTGAGCCATATCGGAACATGGGATCTGTAAATTGGGTTTCCGATAATACGGACACATCGGCGATATGGAACACCAGCACGCTAACAATACGAGATAAAATAACATCACAATGTGGATATGCCCGAGCCACTGTCTCTGGCATCACACTATACAGTTGCTATATTCCCCCTAGGTATTCTATAGAGGACTTTCGAGTAATAGTTGACAATATAGTAACAGATGCAGTTACAAGAAATCCTGTCATAATAGCGGGTGACTTCAATGCGTGGGCTGTTGAATGGGGCTGCCCCTCGACAAACACAAGAGGTAGAGTACTCTTGGAAGCCTTTTCTGCATTGGGTGTTGTACTCATTAATAATGGAGTTGAACAAACTTTCAGAAGGGGTGATGCTGGATCGGTAATTGACATTACATTTGTTAGTAGCAGCATCACAAGCCAAGTTAACTGGAGAATATCCGACATCTATACTCATAGCGATCATAGCGCTATAATCATAGATGTACAAGATGAACAGCCCCGTGTAATTGCACAAGCACGAGGCTTGACAGGATGGAAGGTAAATACCTTTGATAAGGATATCTTCGCATCTTGTATGGAGAACATGGAACTGAGTGGTTCAGCTGAAGATATGGCAGTGCAATTAGTAAGTCATATCACTAATGCCTGTAACGTAGCTATGATAAAGCGTAAAAGGTCACCAAATAAGCCCCGGTGTACTGGTGGAATGATGAAATTGCTAGCTTGCGATCGGAGTGTATAAGTGCCCGAAGGCAGTATACACGAACGAGAGGTAGTTTAGAGAATAGTGTACACCATCAAATATATAAGGATAAAAGGAAAGCGTTGAAGATTGCAATTCGTAGGAGCAAGCGTAGGTGTTTTCTTAATGTTTGTGATGAAGTAGATAGTAATCCTTGGGGCTTTGCATATAAATTGGTAACCAAGAAACTTAAATGTCTTGGTCCATCGCCGCCAAGAGAAGAGCATATCCTCAAGGGAATTGTAGATCATCTCTTTCCCCAACAGGAAACTCCGACATGGCAACACAGCTACCCGGCTGAATTTTTCGACATTCCTCCGGTTACGATTGCCGAGATAGAAGGTGCTGTCTCAAAATTTAAAGACAAGAAGGCACCAGGCTTAGACTGCATTCCGAATATGATACTAAAAGACGCTGTTAAACTCCATCCTGACTATTTTTTGAAAGTAATAAGCGCATGCTTGAGCCAGGGCATTTTTCCAACAATGTGGAAGAGACAAAAGTTAGTATTGTTACCTAAGGATAATAAGCCGCTAGACGACCCTTCCTCTTATAGGCCGCTGTGTATGATAGATACAAGTGGGAAATTGCTAGAAAGTATAATCTGTAGAAGATTGGAAGGTTGTGTTGAAGCTAACCGCGGTTTATCAGATAACCAATTTGGCTTCAGGAAAGCAAGGTCAACAGTAGATGCTATCAAAGTTGTGGTAGAAACTGCTGCTCAGGCTATCCAAGGGAAGAGGTGGAGAAATGGAGCAAAAGAGTATTGTGTAGTTGTAACGCTAGATGTAAAGAATGCCTTCAACACGGCAAACTGGGAGCATATTGTTGATGCCTTAGTCAGTTTAGACATCCCAGGATATCTACTGGCAATTATACAGGACTATTTCCGAAATAGAGAGCTAGTTTATGATACTGATAAGGGTACTAGAAGACGAAAGATCATTGGTGGGATACCTCAAGGATCAGTACTTGGTCCACTACTGTGGAACGTCATGTACGATGGAGTATTGAGGTTAAACCTGCCGGAGAAGGTAAAGATAGTTGGATTCGCAGACGACATAGCGTTAGTATGTGAAGCAAAAGAGTTACTAGAGGCGGAAACCATTGCAAACGCCAGTATTCAGATCGTAAGGTCTTGGTTGAGATCAATGGGTCTAGCTCTAGCTGACCATAAAACAGAAGCGATTCTGATTAGTAGTCGGAAAAATAGGGAAACCATTAGGCTAAATATTGGCACGTGTAGCATAGAATCCAAGGAATGTTTAAAATACCTTGGAGTCATGATTGACACTCGTCTGTCTTTTCATGAGCACTTGAAGTATATAGGTTCTAAGGCATCAAAAACCTGCTCAGCGCTATGCCGGATCATGCCGAATACAAGAGGTCCAAAATATCTGCAGAGGAGATTGCTAACCAGTGTAGTAAGAAGCATTATCTTATATGCATCCCCTATATGGTCAGGCTCACTGAAATACTCTACATATGTGAATCTGATATCCCCTGTGTATAGGCTGGCCGCTCTGCGAGTATGTAGCGCATTCCGAACTGTATCGGACGAGGCCGCCTTTGTCATTGCCGGCATGATACCCATCGAGCTAGAAGCCGTTTCGGACAGTACGAATGGTGTGACTGATATGTGTCTACGGAAGTGGCAAGAACGATGGACAGCGACTGACAAGGGAAGATGGACTTACTTACTGATACCTGACATTAGGGTATGGTTATCAAGAAGACACGGCGACTTGAACTTCTACATTACACAGTTTTTGACTGGACATGGTTGTTTTAGGTCGTACTTGTACCGTTTCGGACATGACAGTGTTCCGTTTTGTCCGAGTTGTGGTGGCAATGTCGTGGAAGATGCCGAACATGTGTTCTTCATCTGTCCACGATTTGATAGTGGTAGAGCGTATTTAGAAGTAGTCTTAGGGCGTAGTATTAGGCCGGACAACATCGTTCCAATCATGTTGGAATCTTTGTATAACTGGACGTATGTATGTAATTTTATAAAATTGGTTCTGTTGGAACTTCGTAGGTTAGAAGAGATTCGCAGAAGAATCCATGTAGCTTAGATTTAGGGTTTAGGACCTTCCCCACCCCGTGACGTATAGCCTTGCGGTAGTACCACGGGGAGCATTTGGGTCAGTGTCAAGGGGTGTTTTTAGCGTGTTAAAATCTCGCACTTCTGGCAAACACCACCACTGCCAGAGTCTTTCGATGATTTTCATCCCACAAATGAAAAAAAAAAAAAAACATACATACATACATACATACATACATACATACATACATACATACATACATACATACAATCTCAACCATTGCCAGGCAGCCCAAGAGCTTCTTAAGCAAAGCGTACGAGATTTAATGTAGATGTCGCTGTGCTGAGTGAGCCATATCGGAACATGGGATCTGTAAATTGGGTTTCCGATAATACGGACACATCGGCGATATGGAACACCAGCACGCTAACAATACGAGATAAAATAACATCACAATGTGGATATGCCCGAGCCACTGTCTCTGGCATCACACTATACAGTTGCTATATTCCCCCTAGGTATTCTATAGAGGACTTTCGAGTAATAGTTGACAATATAGTAGCAGATGCAGTTACAAGAAATCCTGTCATAAT